>PVIJ01021204.1:0-19056 GCA_004024925.1 Scalopus aquaticus | reverse complement strand
GTATGGGCATTTTATTATATTTATATATGTATACATATATATATATACATATGTATATATGTATATATATGTACACATATGTATATGTATATATATGTACATATATATGTATATATACATATACATATGTATACATATGTATATGTATACATATATAAATATATATATATATATATATATATATATATATATATATATACACGCACACACACACACACACATAATTTATATCCTTTACATTATTGTGTATCCCCTTATGTTTCCCACCACCAATTCACCTGGGAACCATCACCATAGTCTCTTGTGCTCTTTTCTCCACTATTTTTGTCTCCCTCCCTCTCCCCTGTAGAATGTCTCTTATTTGTGGTTGCCTGCTAGTTTTTGCTTTTGCTATGTTTTATGTGCTATTTCCTCCTTCTGATTTTTCATTTAACTCTTGCTGTCCTCCTATAAGTGATACCATTCAATATTTTTCTTTTTCCTTCTGGCTTATTTCCCTGAGCATGATCTCTTCTAGCTCCATCCATGTTGCTGAGAATTGTGTTAGTTTATCATTTTTGATTGATGAATAGTACTACATTGTATATGTACCACATTTTCTTGATCCAGTCATCAATTTTTGGGCATTTGGGTTGTTGCCATGTTTTAGCTATTGTAAATAGTGCTGCAATAAACATAGGTGTGCATGTGACCTTTTGTATTACTGTTTGTGTGTTCTTTGGGTATATTCCTAGGAGTGGAAGTACTGGGTTGTATGGAAACTCCATTTTTAGTTGTTTGAGAAACCGCTATACAGCTTTCCATAGAGGTTTGGTCCAGTTTGCAGTCCCACCAACAGTGTAAATTCGTTCTTTTCCCTCCACATTCTTGCCAGCATTTGTTGTTTTCTGTTTTTTTAATGTGTGCCATTCTTGTTGGTGTAAGGTGGTATCTCATTGTGGTCTTTATTTGCATTTCCCTGATTATGAGAGATGTTGAACATTTTTTCATATGCCTGTTTGCCATTTGCACTTCTTTGAAGAAGTGTCTTTTAAGTTCTTCTGCCCATTTTTTGACTGGATTTTTTGCTTTGTTTTTGTTGAGTTGTGTGAGTTCTTCGTAGGTTTTTGTATCAGACCCTTGTCTGTTGTATGGAGTGCAAATATTTTCTCCTAGTCAGTGGGCTGTGTATTAGTTTTGGTGAGTGTATCTTTTGCTGTGCAGAAGTTTTTTAGTTTGATGTAATCCCAGCTGTTTATCTTTTCCTTCACTATCTTTGCTTTGGGGGATGTGTCTTTAAAAATGTTACTAAAATGCATGTCATGTAGTATTTTGCCTATGTTTTCTTCTATATATCTTATGGTTTTGGGTCTTATGTCCAAGTCTTTTACCCATTTTGAATTTTTTTTTGTTCATGGTGTGAGGTAATAGTCTAGTTTCATTTTTCTGCATGTAGCCATCCAGTTTTCCCAGCACCATTTGTTGAACAAACTGTCCTTGTTCCATTGCATGTTCTTTGCACCTTTATCAAAGATTAGCTGTCCATATATATGTGGTTTGATTTCTGGGTTTTCTATTTGATTCCATTGGTCTCTGTGTCTCTTTTTGTTCCAGTACCATGAGTTTTAATTATTATGGCTTTGTAGTATAGTTTGAAGTCTGGGAGGGTGATAGCTCCATTCTCCTTCTTTTTGGTGAGGAGGGCTTTGGCTATTTGATTTTTTTTGTTGTTCCATATAGACTTCATAAGTATTCATTCTATCTCTTTGAAGAATGTCATTGAGATTTTTATTGGAATAGCGCGAATCTGTAAATTGCTTTCGGTTGTATGGTCATTTTGATAATATTAATTCTTCCAATCCATGAGCAGGGGATGTCTTTCCATTTCTTTGTGTCTTCCTCTATTTCTTCTAATAGTATTTTATAGTTTTCTTTGTATAGGTCCTTTACCTCTTTTTTAAGGTTTATTCCCAGGTATTTGATTTTTTTTGTTTGTTTTTTTTCAATTGTAAAAGGGGTGGTTTTCTTGATTTCCTCTTCTTTGGATTGGTTGTTTGCATATAGGAAAGCTACTGATTTTTGTGTGTTGATTTTGTATCCCACTACTTTACTTAATTGATTATTTTGATTAGATTTTCTGTGGAGATTTTTAGGTTCTCTGTTTATATCATCATATTGTCTGCAAGAAGGCTAGCCTTTATGTAAAACTGACAGAACTGGAGTTTTATTACAGGCATACTTCTCAGCAGATGTCTTGCTCTGAATATTTGAGTGTATTCTATCTTTTGTGACAGTTGTAACAGATTCTTTTTGTCTTTATAAGAGGTTTTTTTTTTGTCACTAATTGTCAGTCAATTGAATGTGATGGATTCTCTCTTCAAATAATAGTCATAAGCAATTCTTCACTGTTATTTAAAAAAAAAACAGGTGAATGATCACTTTTAAAATCCATGGCATTTTAAAAGCTTTGTAAACCTTGTTGTGTGTGTGTGTGTGCGTATGTGTGTGTGACCATGTGTTTGCTTAACAGAGAAAGGCTTATCATTGTCATGATAGTTTAATACCATCAGCTAGGTTCAAGATTAGGAGGAGAAATGGATAAGAAGTTTACACAGATACTTCAGTATGCTTAGACTTTATTTTATATAAGCTCAATGACAATAACTGACTAGTTGTAGGAAATGAAATTTCATAGTATGAACTATGGAGTGATGCCATTTTTCCATTATTTTTGTTTAGACTGTCAATCTTTATATGGTGTAAAGCTAGTAATTTTAACAACTGCAATATTTACATGCTAGGAATCACACCATATACTTTATATTTACTTATTTAATCATCAAAGTAAACATCTGAGGTTAGTAAAACTATTCCTATTTTACTGTCAAGTACATTGAGTTCAGAGAGATTGAATGACTTAATAAAGTTATATAATAGAAAGGTAGAAGAAGTGTATTAGTCCTTGAAATTCATAATTCTTTGACAAACATTGTTTGTTTAAGTGATTCACATGAATATTGTTATATGAGCTCCTTCAAAAGTATTTCCCTTTTCATTTCATGTATTATTATGTTCTGTGTTCATGAAACTTTCTTTCCTAAGAGCCAAATAATTGAAACTAATTTTTTTTTTAAAACTCAAATATTTGGAATTGCTTCTAATATATTCAAAACTCTTAATTTAAATACATTTTTAATATATTTTATATATTTTGATATGTTAAGATAATAAAACCTTTTAAATTTAGGTCACACTGATTCTTTTTTTTTTTTTTAAGATAGGTTCATTCACATGTATTAATGTGTCTTTTTTTTAATTTTATTTTTTATTTATACATACAAGCTGGGGTACAGGCCAGAGACGTGGTGCGGCGAGAAGGTTCACCAGAGATAAGAGTGGGGAGCAGAACAGGCAGATCAGAAATACACTGCTGAGGGGAGCAGCGGGTGAGGCAGGAGAGGTCTGCCGCACCATGTGGGATTCTCCCCGGCTGGGCGTCGAACTCGTGTCGCCGCTGCCGACAGCTCCACAGCGCAGTGCTCAACCGCTGCGCCACCGGGGAGGCCCGATTCTTTTTTTTTTAAAGATTTATTTATTTATACATACAAGCTGGGTTACAGGCCAGAGGCGTGGGGCAGCGAGAGGGTTCACCAGAGACAGAGTGGGGAGCAGATCAGGCAGATTAGAAATACACTGCTGAGGGGAGCAGCGGGTGAGGCAGGAGAGGTCTGCTACACCATGTGGGATTCTCCCCAGCTGGGCATCGAACTTGCATCGCGCTCTGCCGACAGCTCCACAGTGCAGCGCTCAATGGCTAAGCATGAGGGAGGCCCCACACTAATTCATTTTTAATAGAAAATATTTGACATAAGACATTATAATTCAAGTAAATAATATAATGATTTATTTTTGTATGTATAAAAAATGACAAGCACAGTACATCCAGTTAACTCCCAAAAGGTTTGTGACATTTTTGGTTAAAATATCTGCTTATTTATGCATACAAAAACTGGTGTGTATGCCAGAGGTGTGTGTGGGGGTGGTGGTGAGAGGATTCACCAGAGACAGAGTGGGAAACAGAACAGGTTGATTGACTGAAATACACTGCTGAGGGGAGCAGTGGGTGAGACAGGAGAGGTTTATTGTGCCATGTGGGTCAGCTCCCTGGCTGGAGATTGAACTCATGTTGCAGGGGCTGGCAATAGCTTGATAGTGCTGTGTCTTTAACCCTGAACCACCAAAGAGGCCCAAGATTTGTGACTTTTGAAAATACAGTGATTAGAATATATCTTATGGGTTTTTCACTGGTCTTCTGGATTCCACAGAAGCCACATTCACATTGATAATTCAACTCTTGTAGGCTTATAAATAACAATTTAAAATATATGAAGGAAGTTGCTTTATATGCACTTTTATTAATCATTCATTTTAATCTAAAGAATGTAAGAGCCTGAACATAAATTTATAAATAAGTTAAAAGCCACAGTATATTTTGTTTATCATATTCCTCAAAACTTTTTAATTTTTGAGAGGCATAATTTCAGCATTACTCATTAAATACACAATAATTATTTACTTTTAGTGAATTAAAGCTTCATATTTTGCAATGATTTATAAATCAATGCCTTCTCTTTGGCTGTTTTAGTAATACTAGCTATAGTTTTATTTAATATTTTAAATATTTCTCTATTGTGAAGGAACATTACTCAACATAATAAAAGCCATGTACAACAAACCCACAGCCAATATTATCCTCAACAGTGAGAAGCTGAAAGCCTTTCCACTAAGATCAGGAACAAGACAAGGAATTCCACTCTCACCATTGCTCTTCAATATAATACTGGAAGTCCTAGACTGAGCCATAAGACAACAGAAAGACATTCAAGGAATCCAAATAGGGGAAGAAGAAATAAAATTGTCACTATTTGCAAATGATATGATGCTATATAGAGAGAACCCGAAAAAATCCATAGAAAAACTACTCAGAATTACAGATCAGTAAAGTAGCAGGATACAAAATCAACACACAAAAATCAGTAGCCTTCCTATATGCAAACAGCCAGGATGACGAAGAAGAAATTAAGAGATCCATCCACTTCAAGATTGAAACAAACAAAAAAATAAAATACCTGTGAATAAATCTAACAAAAGAGGTAAAGGATTTATACAAAGAAAACTATAAAACACTGTTGAAAGAAATAGCGGCAGATACATGAATATGGAAAGACATCCCTTGCTCATGGATTGGCAGGATTATCAAAATGGCCATCCTACCAAAAGCAATTTACAGATTCAATGCTATTCCGATAAAAATCTCAATGATGTTCTTCAAAGAAATAGAACAAATATTGATGAAATTCATATGGAACCCCCCACACACACACACAAAACAGCTAAAGCTATCCTCACTAAAAAGAAGGAAAACGGAGGGATTACTAACCCTGATTTCAAACTATACTACAAAGCCATACTAATTAAAACAGCATGGTACTGGGGGAAAAAAACAGACACAAAGACCAATGGAACTGAATAGAAAACACAGAAATAAAGCCGTATATCTATGAACAACTAATCATTGACAAAGGAGCAAAGGAAATGCAATGGAACAAGGTCAGCTTATTCAATAAATGGTGCTGGGAAAACGACAGCCACATGCAAAAAAATAAAGCTAGACTACGACTTCACACCATGCACAAAAACCAACTCAAAATGGGTAAAAGACCTGGAGGTAAGATCTGAAACAATAAAATTTATAGAAGAAAATATAGGCAAAACTCTACATGACATACATCTCAGCAAAATCTTTAAAGACACATCCCTCAAAGTGAAGGAAGTGAAGGACAAGATAAACAGCTGGGATTACATCAAAATTAAAAAAAAAAAACAACTTCTGTACAGCAAAAGAGACATTAACCAAAACTAACATACACCCCACCAATTGGGAGAATATATTCGCACACAATACAACCAATGAAGGACTGATAGCAAAAATCTACAAGGAGCTCACACAACTCAACAAATCAAAGCGAGAAATCCAGTCAAAAAATGGGCAGAAGAGCTTAAAAGACACTTCTCCAAAGAAGAAAATCAAATGGCCAATAGGTATATGAAAAAATGTTCAACATCATTCACAAAAAGGGAAATGCAAATCAAAACCACAATGAGATACCACCTCACACCTGTGAGGATGGCACACATAAAAAAATACAGGCAACAACAAATGCTGTCTGGGATGTGGAGAAATAGGAGCCCTCCTGGTGGGAATGCAAACTATTACAACCTCTATGGAAAGATGTATGGCGATACCTCAGAATCCTAAAAATGGAGCATCCATACGACCCGACAATACCACTCCTGGGAATCTACCCAAAGGACCCAAAAACAATAATCCAAAATGATACATGCACACGCATGTTTATAGCAGCACTGTTTACAGTAGATAAGGTATGGAAACAACCCAGATGCCCAAAAATAACTGATTGGATCAAGAAGATGTGGTCCATATACACAATTGAATACTATTCAGCATTCAAAAATGACAAACACATGCAATTCACAGCGACATGGATAGAACTAGAAGGGATCATGCTTAGCAAAATAAGCCAGAAAGAAAAAGAAAAATATCGAATGGTTTCACTTGTAACAGGAATATAGGGGAAACAAAGAAGAGAGAGACACTCAGTGAGGGAGGGGGAGGATAAGGGCTCAAAATGGGTAGAAAGGGGCACAAGGGACTATGGTGATAGGTCATGGGTGAATTGATGGTGGATTACCCAAGGGGAATACAAAATGTTAAAGTTATAAATATCAATAAAAATGAAATAAATATTTCTCTATTGCTTCTAATGAGGTGATGTTGACTGACACATTTATATGGATGAAAATGCACCACACCCACAACCAAAACATACATAGTTTTATAACATTGTCTGTTGGCCACTTCCTCTGTTGATTCCTGTCCTTCTCTTCCCTATCTGGTAGCCTCAGTTTTACATTTGGGACTTCTAGGATTTGTCTTAGTTTGATACTGTCAGTTCCATTGTTTTATTTCTCTATATCCACATATAAGTGACACCATCTGATATTTGTCTTTCCTCTTTCTGTCTTATTTCACTTATCAGAAATCCTCCTATTCTACCATGTTGCCAAAATGGCAAGGGTTCATTTATTTTTATAACTAATATTTTGTTTGTATATATACCACATTTTATCTCACTCATCTGTGCTTGGGCATATGTGTGGTTTCCATAACTAGGCTATTTTAAATCATTATGCGATGAACATAGGTACACATATATCCCTTCATTTTATTGTTTGCATTCTTCAAGTAGGTACCTCAGAGTGGAATTACTGAATCTATATTAAGTAGATCTATTTTTAATATTTTGAGGAGACTCCATCTTGTTTTCCATAGGGTCCAAACTAATATTCATATCCACTAACAGTCTATAAAGTTTCTTTTTTCTCCATACATTTGTTGCTTTTGCTCTTTTTGATATGGGCCATTCACAGAAGTGTGACATGGTATCTCCTTGCCATTTTGATTTGTATTTCCCTTATGATAAATGATGACGAACATTTTTCCATGTGTCTGTTGATGATTTAGATGTCTACTTTGGAGTAGGGTCTAATTAGCTATTCTGTTCATTTTTTGATTTGGTCTTTTGTTTTCTTGTTGTTCAGTTGTGTATTTTTGTGTGTGTGTGACCTTGGATATCAGCCTCTAGTAAGATGTATGATGTGCATATTCATAGGGTGTCTTTTAGTTTTAATTATGGTTTCTTTCACAGTGCAGAAGCTGTTTAGTTGATGTAGTTTCATTTCCTTATTTTTGCTTTTAGTTTCATTTGCTATTGGAGTTGAGTGTTCAGAAATATCTTGAAATCGCTGTTGAGCTTTTTTTTTTTTTTGTCTGTTTTCTTCATAATATTATATGGTTTCAGGTCTTCCATCCAAGCTTTAATCCATTTTTGAGTTAACTTGTGTATGGTGTGAGAGAGTGGTCTAGTTTCATTCCTCTGCATATAAATCCCCAGTTTTCCCAACACCACTTGTTGAATTTCTTTTTTTATACTCGTAGCTTTTTTGCACTCTCTCTTTGTTATAGATTAACTGTCCATATAAGTATGAGTTATTTTCTATGCTCTCAATTCTATTCTATTGCTCTGTGTGTTTCTTTTAAGTCCAGTATTATGTTGTTTTTATTACTATATATTTTCAGTATAGTTAATATCTAAGAATGTGATCCTTCTGTTCATTTTCTTTGTAGTCAGAATTGTTTTGACTGTTGGGTTCTTTGTAGTCAAATATAAATTTTAGTAACATTTGTTCCATTTCTTTGAATAATACTATTAAACCTTTGATAGTAATTTCATTTAATATTTGAATTGATTTGTGTAAGATGACTAACTTTACGTTGTTAATTTTCCTAATCAATGAGTATGATTTATCTTTCCATTTCTTTGTGTCTTTTTATTGTTCTAACAATGTGTTACAGTAATTACTATACAGGTCTTTTAATTCCTTTGTTTAGTGTATTCCTATATACTTAATTTGTTTTTATATGATACAAAATTGGATTGTCTTTTTTGATTTCTTAGGTTTTTCTTTGAACAGAGAAAAACAACAGATTTTTGTAAATAGATTGTGTAGTTTTACTGATTTATTGTTTAATAATTTTTAAGGTTTTAATATTTTATTATTTTCTATGTATATTTGCAAATGTGATAGTTTTCTTATTTTCCAGTTTGGATTATCTTAATCTTTATATAGCTTTCTTGCCTAATTGCTCTAGCTAGGCTTCTAATACTATTTTGAATTATTGTGGTGAAAGTGGAGATCTTTGTCTTTTAATAAATCTTATAGAAAAACCTTTCAGCTTCTCAATATTTAGTGTGGAGTTAGCTTTGGGATTTTCATTTGTGGTCTTTGTTATTTTGAGTTATGTTCTATTACCATTTTTAGAGACTATGTAATAAATAGGTATTATATCTCATCAAATATTTTCTCTACACCTCTTGATATGATCATGTGACTTTTGTCTTTCCTTTTGTTGATATGATGAGTTACATTGATCAATTTGCAGATGTTGAGCTATATACTTCCATTCCTGGAATAAATTCCACTTAGTCATGCTTATGATCTTTTAATGTATTGTTGAATTTGTTTTTCTAAGATATTAATGAAGATCTTCACATCTATGTTCATCAGGAATAATAGTCTGCAGGTTTTTTCTTTAATTTATGATTTGATGAATGCTTTTGGTATCAGAGTAATGTTGGCCTCATCAAATGCTTGGAAGTATTCCTCCTTCCTTAATTTTTTGAAGAGTTTTAAAAGGAAGGATATTCATTTGTTCTTGAAAATTTGGTAGAACTTACTGGTGAAACTGTCTGGTCCTGAGCTATTTTGGGGGAATATTTTGATTACTGTTTCTGGTTACTTGATTATAATTCTGTCAAAGTTTTTCTATGTCTCTTTGATTCAGCTTTGGAAAGTTATATACTTCTAAAAATTTCCCCATTTTTTTCTAGGTTATTTTATTAGCGTATGGATCACAATAATGTCTTATGGTCCTCTATATTTCTAAAATGACTTCTACTTTCATTTCTGATTCAATTTATTAGAATTTATTTATTTTTTTTATTTGTGAGCCTAACTAAGAACTTTTTTATTTTTTTTTTCAAAAAAACAGTTTTTGGTTTCTTGATCCTTCGCACTGTCTTTTAAAAAACTTATATTTCCTTATTTCTGCTCTCAATTTTATTTTCTCCTTTCTACTTGGTTTTTGTATCATTTTTTTCTTCTTTGTAGCATGTAAGGTCAGATTATTTATTTGAGCTCTTGTTTTTTTTTTTAAAGATTGATTTATTTATACATACAAGCTGGGGTACAGGCCAGAGGCATGGGGCGGCGAGAAGGTTCATCAGAGACAGAGTGGGGAGCAGAACAGGTAGTTCAGAAATACACTGCTGAAGGGAGCAGCGGGCGAGGCAGCAGAGGTCTGCCGCACCATGTGGGATTCTCCCTTGCTGGGCATCGAACTTGCTTCGTGCTGCTGACAGCTCCACAGCATAGCGCTCAACTGCTGTGCCACCAGGGAGGCTCTCTTTCTTGTTTTTTGATGTGGGCCTGTCTTGCTATATATTTCCTTCTTAGAATTTCTTTTGCTGTGCCCCATAGGTCTGGTAGTTCATATCTTTATTTCAGTTGTCTCAATGTATTTTTAAATTTCCCATTTATTTTCCTCATTTACCCATTAGTCATTAGGCAGTTTGTTGCTCAGACTCCACATATTAGTTTTTTTCTTGCTTTTGTGTAGTGATTGATTTTTACTTTTATGTCACCGTCATAAGAGAAGTACTTGATGTGATTCTTATCTCCGTAATTTAAGGGCACATATTTTGTGACCCAATATGTTGGCTGTCCTCAAAAATGTTCCATGTGCACTTAAGGAGAATATTGACACATATTTTTTTTGGAGGGGTTCAGTGCCCAATAAATGTCTCATAAATCCATGTGGCCATGTTTACCATACAAGATTACTGTTTCCTTGTTGATTTTATGACTGGTTGATCTATTCATTGATAAAAGTGGAATGTTGAAGTCCTATACTAGTATTGTGTAGCTGCCTATGTCTGTTTTCTGATTTGTTAGAGTTTACATTTATATTTTGATACTCCGTCACTTGGTGTATTTATATTTATTAGAGTTATGTCTTCTTGATGTTTTGATTTCTTTGACAATATACAGTGTTTCTTTGCCTTTTTTACTAGCTATAGCTGAAAGTATTTTTTTCTGATATAGGAATCTGGCCCTCCTGATTTTATTTTGGTCCCACTTGCTTATAGGATTGTTTTCCAACCATCTCCTATATTTATTGGAACTCAGAAGAGTCTACTGGAGATAACAGAAAGTTGGGTTTTTATTTCTGATTCATACAACCACTCTGTGCCTTTTGATTGGCAAGTTAATCTATGTTTAGGGTGACTATTGATATGGAGGTTTTGCACCTAGCATTTTTTTCTAGTGTTCTGGGTCTATATATTTCCTTGTTCATTTCTATTTGTAGTTTTTTTCTCTTCAATTTTGATAGTAGAATTCAATATTTCTTAAGGGTAGTTCTGTTGTCACACACACCTTCAATGTCTATTTGTCTCAGAAGGCCTTTAGTTCTTTACATATCTGGAGAGTCTTGCAAAATATAGTATTTTGCAGTTTTTTAGGTATTTTGAATATGTCAATCCATTCTCTCTTGGTTTGTATTGTTTTCTCAGGTAAGTATCGTACATGTCTTTTTAAGTTTATAAGGTATAAGTACCTTTATAAGTTTACTTGCTTTCTCCCCCTAAGCACCTTCAATATTTGTTGTCTTGAATTCTTGCTTGTTTCACAACTATGTATCTCAGTGTAGGTCTCATTACCTTTTGATAACTCCATTAACTTGTGTATTTAGTTTTGTTCCCATTTTGAGAGGTTTCTTCTATTATTTCTTTGAATAAGTAATTATTCCATTCTCTCATTCTTTTCTGGAATACCCATTATCTTTATTTGGCCTTTCTTATGAAGTAAAAAAGCTCTTGAAGTGTTTCAAAAATTTCCCCTCATTTTTCTCTCTCTTCTTGCACGTGGGTTTTGTGCATTACTACCTTTGAAGTCACTGATCCGGTCCTATATTTGATCTGTTCTGCTTGAGTAGCAATATCTAGATTGTCTAATCTCTTCCATTGATCTTTTACATCCTACATCTCTGTTATTTTCTTTTTTTCATCATTTTGATATTCTGATTTTTTTTAATTATAATTTTTATTTTTGTTGATAAATCATCATTTTACATCTTTGCTAGTGTTCTGACAGTTTAGGACATCCCCCCTCAAATGTAGTCACCATAGCATTCCCACTACCAAAACTTCCATAGTGTTTCACCATAGTCCATTGTGTTTTCTCCTCATCTCTGCTTCCATTTCTCTCACCCCTCCCCATTTGAAAGCCACAGATCTTTGTTATTTTCTTATTTTAAACTTCTATTTCATTTTCTGTATATTAACCTTCTTTCTTAAGTCATTGCATTTGTTTTTCTGATTTTTTTGTTTATTTGTTTAGCGTTTCAGAATTCTAATGTATCACTTATATGTGCTCACTTGCATTTTCTACTATCTCTTTGGTTCCCTTTATTACGGCAATTTAAACTCCCTATCTGATAGGAAGGAGAAATCTCCCATGTTTTTGTGGTTGGATTCTGGATTGTTGATCTCTTCATCTATTACCTCAAGACTAGTACTGGGTTATTGGATTAGATTACCTCGGATCCTCTACACATTTCCCCTGATTCAAAGGTATATTTTCCCACACTATTCAACTCTCCCTTCCCAGGGCCACTGACCAAGTGTCAGTGTTGTAGTTTTTAGAGCATCCTCCCTACTCCAGATGACAGTCTCCAGTCTTTTTATCAGCACATCATATTTAGCGAAGCATAAGTCTCCTTTCTTTGATGTAATTTGTGCTTTCTCTGATATGCAAGTAATATTCTTGTTTCACCTTAAATCACAGAACTCTCTGGTTGTAGTTTTGCTCTATTGAACTTTCAGATGACTGTCTCCAGAGTGAATCAAGGAAACTTCTGACACCATCTTTGTCCAGTCTCTCCAAGTCATAGTTTCACTAAAACCTAAGAACACTAAAAATTAGATACTTGATCCTAAACATGCCAAATTTTCTAAGTAATATTTATTTTCTCATCAAACTGACCCTCTATATAATTCCATTTATGTAAGTGATTTCATTATTATTTCAATTTTCTGAACTTTTAAAATGTACTCTTTCATTTCCTCTCATCTATTAATAAAAAGACTTAACTGTCTCCATATTGTTTTAGGTTTATCATTTACTGTAATCTCCTATTGCTCATCACCATAGAGTTAGATTATCTCATAAACAACTATGTTTCCTAGTTTATTGCTTGACTAGGTAAACATTTCATTGAACGGAAAAATGAACAATTAATTATTTATTTTCTTAAACATCTGAGATTTAATCAGATCCCATTTCTTTTTAGTTACTTTAATTTATACATTTCTAGTATGAACTCTCCACCATATTCAATTTGAGATTCTCCCTTCTCTCTTCTTATAGCTACCTCTCTGCTGGGGGTACTATTCCTCACCCAACTATCCTAATTTACTTAGAACTACTCTGGTTTTCTCACTGATATTCCTGTGTTCTGACAAACTCCTTATCCCCAAATAAGATGATAATCACCACAGATTTGCAATGAATATTTTATAGTTATAGTAGTCATATTAAACTTGCTAAAACATAAGTCTAATCACATTGGGAAGCTCCTAGTTCCCCACACTTTCATGATTTTACATCTTTATATATTGTGTTCCCATGAATAAATCTCTGTGACTCATACTGATTTTATCTTTTAATTTATATACTAGTGCAAATAGTAATTTACACGCCACTATTATGCTATTCTGTTTGTCTTTACATTTATCTTTAACATAACAACACAATGTAGAGAGATTTCATATGCATTCATAGAAAGAGTGTACTTCTCTTAAGTTTAGAAGCTGCACATAAAACTTTTCAATCCCCTTTCAAACATATACATACTTTCTCTGTGCCATCTCTTTCTATTTTCCTCTTTTCCTAAGAATGGAATAGAAGATAGTAATTGAAATGAAGTATTTTTTGCTGATAGAAAGGCTCTGCTGCATAAGGTAAGATCACACCAATTTCATCTGGCTTTATTGTTCATTAGCTATATGGTCCAATTATGCCTCCCATTCTAGTTCTGTTCTTTCATTCTAAGAAGAAACAATAGTTTGATTGTAATAAGACTAGAATAAAATCACATATTAGGTACTCCTAAGTATTCTATAATTATTACTATGGATGATTAAAAATAGTTTTAATTAGGACACATTGAGAATTGTGACTTTTCAGATGGTGCTTCTCTTCTTGTTGAGTTGTACTGTCCCATATGCTGTGACCAGAATTTTTGGGAAACTACAATACTGAATTTGTTTGCCTTTAAAATCCTCCCATCTTCCTTTCTGAATCTCCTATTACTTTTGGTTTTATTTGCTTTACATGTAGTCAATACTCTCATGTTGCTCTTTGGTCAACTTAAGTTCATATCACATTGATACTTGTATTATTACATTCTTCAAATTTATTTATACCATTCCTACATAGACTAGAATTCATGTTTCCTAAATAGTATTTTATGGCAATATATCAGAGCTTGGTAAGAAAAAGTTAAGAGACTGAATACAAAGAAAATTCTTCCTTATTTTTGTAAGGATAATGCATATTTAAAGAGTTGAACTTTAACATTTTTAATTGCTTTTTGGTATAAGTTTTCAGAAGACTCAGATTTTTTTATTATCTCTTCTGTATATATTACTTTTTTTTCTCTATATCAATTGATTTATGTCTTTGTTATTAAAAAATCTTTCAGTCTATAATTATATCAGTAATATTGGTCTGATTTTCTTTTTTTTATATAATATATATTTTTATTGTTATTTATGTCTTTTACATTTTTTATTCTCCTTGGGTAGCCCACCACCAATTCACCCGTGATCCATCTCCATGGTCCCTTGTGTTCTTTTCTATTCCATTTTGTGCCCTTTTCCTCCTCTCCCCCCGCCCCCCCCCCCACATCCACTGAGTGTCTCACTCCTATTTGGTTTCCCTATAGTCCTGTTATAAGTGAAACCATTCGATATTTTTATTTTTCTTTCTGGCTTATTTCACTGAGTATGATTCCCTCTAATTCCATCCATGTCGCTGCAAATTGCATGTGTTTATCTTTTTTGAATGCTGAATAGTATTCCATTGTGTATATGTACCACATCTTCTTGATCCAATCATCTATTTTTGGACATCTGGGTTGCTTCCATACCTTTGCTATTGTGAACAGCGACACTGTTCACAATTTTGGTCTGATTTTCATATTATTACAAATTTGTCTTTTTGGTTTAATGCCATATTTCATAGTTTGTTCATTGTTATAATGACTAGTGAATTTTCTCTTGTTTCTCTGATTTATTACAAATAATTCATTACATGGCCTAAGTGTTTACCTTGAGCAAATTCCTTTTATTTGAAGTCCAACGACTTTTTTTCAGTGCATCATTAAAGTTTTCCTGTTGAAATTTTAAATTTATAAAGTATGATATTAGGTTCATGTAGTTCATCTTTAATATAGCTAAGCATTTTAAAATTATTTGTGCATTTTTTAAATTAAAAGAGTAAAAACAGTGAAGGGTAAACAAAATCAAAGTCTTAGAAGTTTCAGACTTAGAATATTATTAAAATCAAGTTTCTTCTTTTTCACAAAACCTTGCGTTGGTAAGACAAATAAAATATTTCCTTAATATGCATTTTTTTTTAAACAGGTGATCAAGTGATATGGACTGGATACTACGGCTTAGTATATAACCTGACAAAAATGTCATGGGAACTTCAGGGAGATGAAGAACAGGATGGACTTAGATATAAAATATGGCAAACATTTCAAAAAATAAAGAAGAATGAGAGAGATGGGGTGATCCAAAATGCCATATATATTGCTCAGGTCAGATTAAAATCTAGACAATAAATACTTCTGTTAAGGATGCATGGTTTTCCTTTCCCTCTAAGTAAGTTCCTTTTCTTTCTTTCTTTCTTTTTTTTTTTTTTAGAGATTTATTTATTTATGCTTTCAAGAGCTGGAGTGTAGGCCAGAGGTGTGTGTGTGGTGGGCAGGGGAGGGCAAGAATTCACCACAGACAGAGTGGAGAGCAGAACAGGTGAATTGATTGAAATACACTGCTGAGGGGAGCAGTGGGAGAGACAGGAGGGGTCTGCTGTGCCATGTGGGTCAGTTCCCTAGCTAGATCGCACTCATGTTGCAGATAGCTTCATAATGCTGAGAATTAACCCCCTGTGCCATCAGGAAGATCCTCCCTTTTCCTCTAAGGAAAAAAGGAGTGTCCATATACATTATCAGTGAGACAGTTGAGAACTCAATTTTTAAATGTTGATATTGACCAATTTTTAGTTAAAGATAAGAGGATTGACACACTTTTGAATGAGCTTCAAGAATGGAGTGGTAAACATTGTTTTCCTGCACAATTTTTATTTTCAATTGAGGTAACATTGGTTTACAACTCTGTATGTGGTTCAGAGACATAGAAAAATGTCAGCATGCCATGTCTTTCAATCATTTTTCATGATAAATTCTAAATTTTAGTTTCCAAGAAAAAAGGAATGGGAATGATTTGTAGGAATATTAATTGTTCTGTTTGGGCTTGTGCTTTTGAGAGATATGTTTAAGTATACTGATAGTGCTTCCAAATTTCTTAGGTGACTCCAAGTCTATTCCTAATTATACAAATTTCTCATTGGTAGTGAATTGAGTTTACTCAAGTATCTCAATTTGGATAATAAATTATTTGCTTATCTGACTTTTTCTTAAATTTTCATTCTTAAATCTGGACTAATTGATACTAAAGTGTTTTTGATTAATGTGGAAATGTATTTTGTAATTCCTTAGTTTTGCTAGTTTTATTACAACTATATACATTGCTTGGAATTCAAAGAAAATCAGTATGAAGTTAATTATCTAGTCATAAAATACAAATATGATTTTCCAGTGATGCTTATCCAAATAGCATTCTATTATGCCTCAAAACGCTATTATACATTTCTTTCTTTCTTTCTTTCTCATTTTTAAATCAGATTGACCTGTTTGTTAATCATAAAATAGACTTTCTTTTCTGTCATTAAAAGTTTCTGTTTTTTCCGCTTTCACATATGCAAGTTTTCTGACCTTCCTCATGGCCTATTTTCCAAAAATAATTATAGGTGTGAATTAATGTTAACAACAACAAAACAAGAACAAATAAAAATTCACATTGCTTAATTAACAGTTAAAACATATGGGGCTATTACTTGCAATAAAGTATGTACATTCTAGATTCTTAGTAGAAATTTAAAAAAAAACTTTTTGATTTATTTTAGATATGGAGAGAACTTGTGTTCTCTTTAAAATTTTTTATTGGAAAAAATCTTGCAATAAAATATTGTATAGTTTTCTGAGTGTATCATTATAAATCAGAATCTGTATATAATGCATCTGGCTCACCACTGAAAGTTCAATTCCATAATTCACCTTATAACCCTATTTACCTACCCCTTTCTTCATTTCCCTCTGGTAATTTCTGATTTGGTCTAATTAATTACAACCCTTTTGATTATAAGTCTGATTTGAAGTAATGATCTTTATGAGGGACTATTTAAAAACAGTCTATCATTTTGTCTGTATTTCAACATCTTTTTTTTTTTTCATGAAAAAACAAACAGGGAACTGCTTAAACTGCAATACTTTTTATTTCATGTACTTACTTTTATGAAACAGTGCTTCAGTTTTGTCCTTGGTTTTGGATTGAGGGATACAGAAGACAAAAGGAAAACAAAGAAAAATTATTGTATCTATTGTGGTGATGACCAATATATCACCCAATATCTCCTTATAGGAATTTAGGAAATAAATTCTCAGTTTCATGTACTCTCTGAACCTTCTTGATTTTGTATAAGTTGCTCACTGAAGCTTAAAAAAAATCAAATTTTTGTACAGTTTCTTCCTAATAGAGAGTGGACAAAATATATTCATTTCATTTGGCCTTTTCTCTTTATTTATTTATTTATTTATTTATTTTTCTTTGCATGATTCTTTCTGTTCTTTATACTGTCATACTGTATGATTTTGTATCCATTTTTATATGGTATTTCACATCTCAAATAGATTATACTGAACTTGATAAATATGCCAGCTCAAATTTGCCATTTCTATAATTAGAATTCTATTTATATATTTGTTTTCAGGCCCAATCATTTGGTATAGGATAGTCTTCTTTCTCTAAAATTTTAATAAATATCTATACATAATTACATTTGAAATTCATAAGTCAGTTAATCAGGCATAGCAAATATTTTTTAGATGGTAGTTCAAACAAATTCCTAACTGCTCAAGTAGTCAGCCTTGAGAATAAAAGAAAAAAGAAAAGTATAACCCCTAGATGTGCTAATTAGCTTTCAATGATTAGTGAGAAGACTTCTAAAAAATGCTCTCATTCGTTTTAATAGTAAATGTGTGGGGAAGGCAATTTTTCCTCTGAGAAAAATTTAGATTAGAGATTTCTAAAACCATTTATATTAATTTAGGCATAGCATATACCTAACATAATAAATAAGTTTAATTTGCATTAGATTGAGTAACTGAAAGATATAGCTCACTTGACTGGTTTTATGTAAAAGTCTATCTAGAGATATATGACTTTGGGGTTATTAAAAATAAAATATATGATGTATAGATATAAGTGATAAAGTATTTTGCTAATAACTTTGAATTATTACCTAATTTGAGTTTCCTTACTGAATACCAAGGTACTGAATATTAAGATAATGAGACCTATTTATATTTAAAACTAAGATATGTATATATTATAAATATAAATATATAATATATGTGGGGAGAAAGAGAGAGAAAGAGAGAAAGGGGGAGAGAGAGGGATGGAGGGAGGGAGAGAGCTTACTAAGTCTGTTTTGCTACACTAGATTCTATGTAAGAGGTAAGAAATACAAAGAAGTTCAAAAAGTTACTTTTATACAATAAATTTTACTCTCTTTTTCCAGAAGACATATTTCCTAGGAATTGATAAGGAACAATGCACATGAAATATTATATATGTAGCTAGCTCCATCAAAGTTCATGGTATACAACGGGAGTTCAGATAAATGTTTGTTCTCTAAGTTTTTCATTTATTATTGAAGAATAAGTTATTGATACTTTAGTATTTATGCTGTCAACTTAAATGATGACTTGAAATAAGCCAGAAAGAAAGAGAAAAATATCGAATGGTTTCACTTATAACAGGACTATAGGGAGGCCGGGTGGGAGAGGGACAATCAGTGGGGGGGGAGGGGGGGAGGAAGGAGCCGGAGGGAGGGAAGGGAAAGGGCACAAAATGGAATAGAAAAGAACACAAGGGACCATGGAGATGGATCACGGGTGAATTGGTG
>PVIJ01021203.1:0-19057 GCA_004024925.1 Scalopus aquaticus | reverse complement strand
AAGATCTGGAAGTCACTCTAAGTCTCACTTTGCCTTTTTTGTTACGTCTTTTACATTGTATATTCCCCCTGGGTGACCCACCACTCGCTTTGCCCCCGGATGGTGGATGGACAGACCCTGTCAGGAAGGGGCAAGGTGGGGGTCTTCCCTTTCAGTGTCGGGGTGCCCATCCCGTAGCGGAGTCCTGTCCCTCAGTCGATGACGCCCGCTGTCCACAGACCCCCAGAAATGAAGTTGTGGGAAGGGCCTGGCCGTTGAGGATCTGGGGGGCCCTTGGGCTTTTGCTCCATCCCCCCTTCCACTCCAGGGTGCCTTTTGGGGTCCAGGAAAAGAGGAAAAGCAGGCTTCATGCACATTCCACAAACGGGGAATGGAATGAGTGTGCGTGTTGACACCTGTAAAAAACCTCCAAAGTCTCCACATGGGTGGTTCACATGGCAGAGGTGCTTGCCGTCAGGAGACAGCACTGATCCCACTGAAGCCTCGGCCGGCTCCTATTACAGCCCCCAAAACTTGCTTAGGACGTCTGGGGGGGACAGCTGAAACCAGCCGCTGAGGACCCCGTGGCTGCAGAGGAAAATTCCCTGGCCCTCGGAGTTGCAAAGTGGTTTTTCCTAGGGGGCTTTCCTTTGGGATGTTTTGCTCTTGGAGATATCAAACACCTGCCCGGGGCACGTAGCTAAATGGCTGCAATTTTCTAGCTCAGGCCTATTTTTGGCTCTCAGTGCCCGAGGCGCCTGTGATGGGCCAGTTCTGTGGAGGCTGCGGACTGAGGCCCAAGCTGTTTCAGATCAATTGCTCCTGTGCTTAAAGGGCTAGTAAAAACAGGTTATAATGTTTACATGGCTTTTTATGGGTCAGAGTTTATTACAGATCTCTTCTATGGCCTACAGCAGAGGAGCTTTTTACAAGATTTTCCTGCTTTTGACAGTTCTGTTTCTTCAGTGGATCTGGTTGGGAGCGTTCCCCCCACCCCTTCCTTTCATTCTCTTTTGCTCTGTTTTATTTGCTCCCTTCCCAAAACATACGAGTGAGCTCTCACGGCGCCGTCATTCAAGCAGTCTCTCTCGCTGCTAAGGTAAGAGACCGAGGGAGACCCCAGGTGCTCTGCGTAGCACAGAGAAAAAGCAAACTGGGATGGATTTTCCTCTTCCTCTGGAGCTTCCTCTACATAAATCGCATCAACAGAAGGTGGTTTTAATTTTACCGAGAGACATCCGAGTTTGCAGGAACAGTGGGGTTTTTCTCGGGTGAGTCAGCAGCAGGGTGGGTGGGAGCGACCTGGCAGCCAGCCGCCTACGCCCTTCGCTGTTGCATCATTTGCTTGTTTATTATCTCGGGCAATGTTCCTAGGCTTTCTGAGCCCAGGCCTAATGATAGCTACTTAGGAGATCATTATAAGGGTTAATTCCCGAAATGACAAGGGAGTTCTGCCTTTGGGAGGGTCGGCTCATTCATCATTTCGGTACTCAGCTGTTCCGAACACCTCTGAAGGGGTGAAACCCTGGTGGGCCTTACAAATAAGGGGGCCGTGGGCCTGGGCCTGGCTCAGGAGTTCTGCTGGGGACAGGCGACGGGGGAGGGGTCTGTGCGCCTTCAGGTCCCCTGGTCGAGAAGCCTGTCCTGGCTGACTTTTGATCCAAAGCCTCTATTTAGTGGCTGATGAAGCCTTGAAGCCGTTCCAGGGGAGGGAGGGACATGCAAGGGCCCGAGGCAGGAGGCGGGTGAGAGCGGTGAATTAGCTGGCGGGTTCCTGGGGCAGAGGGGGAGAGGACAGGCAGGGAAACCCGAGCAGGCCTCCGGGGCCTGGGGCCTGGGGCCTGCACAGGTCATTGCGAGACCTGCCACTTAGTCCCAGAAGTATGGAGTCAGGGAGGGTTTCAGGGCCCCCCTGGTGGTGCAAAGGGTTAAAAGTCTCAGCACTGGAAAGCTGTCGGGGGCAGCCACTGCAGCGCGGGTTCCATCCCCGGCCAGGGAGCTTCCCACAGGGCGCAGCAGACCTCTCTGTCTCCCCGCTGCTCCCCTTGCGGTGTGTTTCAGTGGATCCGCCTGTTCTCCCCACTCTGTCGCTGGGGAGTCCTCACCCCCCCCACACACCTCTGGCCTGCACCCCAGCTCTTGTCCGCTTAAACAGGAAAGGACCCTGGGGGCTTCCCTTGGAGAATGGGCTGTAGGGGGAATGAGAAGGAGCTGGGGGAAGGTGCTTTTCTACCCCGACCGCCCACAGCCCGCTTATCTGGGAGTCACGATGCCCTGGGCATCGTCTTGAGATCCTGCTAACGCCGTCTTCATCTTTTTCTTGCCATCGCTGTTTTGCATCCGAGCGGTAGTGCCTCGCTCTCAGCACGGCAACTCGCACCACTCGCACCCTCCTTGGGAAGCTTCTGCTGGCAGCGAGTATGTTCCACACCGGGAGCAGCGTGGCTGTGTATGGCTGGAGGGGCCAGCCGGGGCCTGGGGCTGTTGGGCTCCTCGAAGCTGCTCCAAGGTCCAGCCTCCGTCAGGGTCTAATCCCCCAGGCGGTGGCTGACGTGTGCAGGAGGCCCCGGGGCTCCTGCCCTGTCTGGGTCAGACTCGTCTGCAGAGTCTCAGGCCAGGGGTGTCCTCCACGACTGGCCCAAGCCAGCCCCACAGCGACCAGCCCACTCCTCAGGGAGGGGCCGGGTGGCTGTCACCAGGAGTGAGACGTCTGGCACATTTCCGTGGAAGGGAAGGGGGGGGCCTTCTGGTGACAAGGACACTGGGAGCCGTTTGGCCTGTGTCTGTCCGTCCGTGCTCCTGACGCCTGCGGCAACTGCTCTCCTCTCAGGACTCACACGGGGCCGGACGCTTGGGGTCCCCTTGCCCGAGGGCAGAGCTGAGCGCCCCGGGGTCTCCACGCGGAGAGGCGAGGTCTGCGCGTCCGGCCCGTGGAGGTGCAGGCAGCGCTGGCAGGGGCGGTAGGTCACGAGCCCGTTGGATGGCTTAATCAGAGCCGCCCTCCCGGCGTGGCGGTGCGAGGGCGCGGCGCCCGGCACGTAGAGGCGGGTGCTCAGCAGGGGTCCGTGGCCGCGCACGTCCAGCCCTCCGCAGCCCCGTGGCGTGTCCGCAGAGCGGGTGGCGGCAGCTGAGTGACGACACCGCTGCCCGCCAGTGGGCGCGCCTGACGAAGCCCGCCGCTGGGACTGTCCAGGCAGGCCGCAGGGAGCTGGGCTCATGCTTCCCGGGACCCGGCTTGAGCTGTTGAAAGAGCAGGCCACCACATCTGTCCAAAAGAGATGTTTTTTTTTTCTCCTGAATTTTTATGAGTTGGACTCATCACATTTCTGCTTTGGCTTAAGAAAATAGTAAAAGCGAGAATATATAACTGGTCTCCGGCCCCAGGAGTGCGTACACATATCAGATTATGTGATCCTTGGAAAAAGTTCCTTCCTCTGCAAAATCCAGCCACACTTGGATATTTTCTTAGCTCGAATGGACTCTCTGCCAACTGCTGGACTCACACTCGCAGTCCAGGTGGCCAGATCAAAATCAGGAAGGAACACATGGCATGGGGCTTTTTTTAACCTTATCATATGTGGGACGAATATTCAAAGATAGCCTTTGTGTGTGAGCTTCCCATGCAGGCCACACGCGTATAGCACGAAATAGATCCTCCGAGGAAGTAGGACAAGCTTACGCCTTTTACTGGGATTTTTCATAGAACATTAGTTTTTCTTGGAACTTTCGGCCAATGGCACAATGGGGGGAGACATTCTCAGACCCTCATAATTCAAAGTCGGCTGTCACACCTGCAGTTGTCTGGCAGGAAACAGATGAGCTGAGATTCCCAGGGAAATGGGAAGGAACGATGACACGGGAGTGCGAAGCCGCCTTCACAAGTCTGTAGTGGGTCCTCAGGTGAGAGCCTGCTGCTTGCCAATCCTCACTGAATGGGAGGGGTACAGTGTGAAAGGAATCAAGTGTGGTGGGGAAACGGCCCGCTGTGGTGCGTGGGGGTCTGGGGGTGGGAGAGAAGGGAGGTGGGGCGCTCTAATATATGGGGATAGAAGGGGTCTGTTTTCTCGCTTGGATAAGAATTCGGGTAAACAGAATCATTGCTTTGATCGTCCTGAAAGTGTTCAGTGGAAGAACCTTAAAACGTCCTTTTGTCTAGAAGGCCGGAGACCAGACACAAAGCTTGGCGGATTTCTAGTATGTGAGGACATTTACAAATGTCGAGTTGTATGAGTAATGTGAAGCTTCGCTGCAAACGTTATTTGCTTCTTAACATTAAAAATAAGTCAGGCTGCTGGAGTAGTCTTCAGGTTTGGGGGAAGCAGTGTCACACCGAGAGGAGGATTGTTGGCGATTGTTAGTCTCCACTTCCATTCTATTACGATTGGATTTACTTTAACCCGTGTGTATCGGTGCATCATTTCCTTCCCATGTGGCTGTTTCTTTTCGGTATATTTTCATCCTTCATCTAATGCTGTTAATCAGTGATGTGTTGGTATCACTTGATAGGTGCCCATTAAGTGATTCCAATTTTCCTATTTGATTTGTGAAATCAGTTTCAAAATTTCAAGGTCAAGCTTTGTACAGATGCTTCACGGGCTGGCGTGAGGAACAAGCTAAGTCTCGGGCAGCACACAACGCACCGCTTTGCTGTGAAGTGTCGTAGCTTTGCTTCCGTCACAGCTAAACTGGACCAGTGGAGGAGCTGTAGGTGTTCTCAGTTCAACTGGCTAAATTTTTTAAGATTTATTACTTTTTTGCATACAAGCTGGGGTGTAGGCCAGAGGTATGGGGCGGTGAGAGGGTTCACCGGAGACAGAGTGGGGAGCACAACAGGCAGATCGACCGAAATCCACTGCTGAGGGGGGCAGCGGGGAGACGAGAGGTCTGCTGTGCCTTGTGGGAAGCTCCCCGGCCAGGCATCAACGTGCAGCAGCCCCCGACAGCTCCACAGCGCTGCGCTTAACCTGTTGTGCCACCAGGGAGCCCCCAGCTGGCTTACTATTTCTAACAATAAGAAAAGCATTGAAGGATCGACTTCATTACTGATGAAAAAGTTTATAATTCCCTCTTACAGTTAAAAATGATGCGTTCTGTGGGACAGCAAAATACGCTCTTCCGTTTGATTAACTATTTTAGGGAATATCTAAGACATTGGCTGTAAAAGTTAATGAGATATAATCTTTGAATAAGTTTAAACTCTGGAAGGAGAAAGATGGATTCTTACAGAAAGGACTATGGCCCACTCTGGACATGTGAGTTGAAGAAACGGTACCACAAACTTGCTATCTTGGTACCGAAGAGAGATTCCCTCTTGTCAGAAGGTCAAGAGGAGGAGTTGGGGGCAACTTAGCAAGGCCTGAGGACGTGTGGAATTTCAGTATCCACAGACGGCACAGATGCTCATTTCAGCAGCTGTGACCGCAAACCCATTGCATGGAGGCTGCACAGCAGACAGGAGCGGCTGCGGCTGGGGATGATGAAGGGAAGAAATGGGAAATGATAAAGCTAGGCATGGCCTGAGAAGCTGTAGCAATAAATTGGATCTGTGATTGGTAAATTCATAGTGATGACCTTGGCTTTGTGGGTCACAGTAACGCTCTTGGCTGTGATTGGTGGTTAGTAGCAATGACTTGGGCTGTGATGGGTAGTTCACAGTAACGCTCTTGGCTGTGATTGGTAAGTTTATAGTGATAACTTGGGCTGTGATTGGTAACCAGATTAGTGCTGAGTGGGTAAATGGACAAAATGTTATGCTTTGAGGATGCGTTTGGATGGACGGTTGGGCTTGCTTGACATAAGGCGTGGAATCAGTCTTGGAAATCACACTCCTAACTGAGGAGAAAGCATGAACTCCAGAGAAACAGGAAGGACAAGATGGTGTGGGAGATACTTTGAAGTCAGAATATGAGTTGACGGCATGATGAGCCTCAGTTTAACAAGACAAGAACCTCAGAAAAAAGCAGACTGGGAGACGGTGGTGTGTGCTCTGGGGTGACCGGCTGAACCAGGAAAGGGGGTGGTGGTGCCCCCAGACTTACATGCATTTGGGCAGTTGGACATTTGGGACCAGCGTTTGGAGAGTGATGTGTGCATGTGTAGAAATTTGGGAGCTATCCACAAAGAAGTCTGTTTATATCAAAAGGGTGAGATAACCAAGGGAGGGCAGAGTGTAGTTCATGAATTATTTAAGCTTTTCAAAATACAAACACATGCTATTTTTAAAGGTGTATGTATTTCCTTAAAAGAATAAGATGGATCCAATGGTGGGAGCACATTGTTTCTTGACAATATTCCTATAAGGGTGAATCGGTTCTGAAAGAAAAAATGATTTGCTTTACAAACCCTCGTCTTTATTTCATGTTTGTTTTAGCAATCAAAGGAACATTAAGCCAGGTCTTTAACAAAATATTTATGCTGTTTAATATCGTTCAGATAAACTAATAGTATTTTGCAGCCAAAGATGGATAATTTTTTTAATAAACCACAATATACAATAGTATTTTAGTGGGATTCAAGAAGCATGCCTTGTTCACTGCATTTAAGCAACAATTACCTCGCCAGCCTTCTCCCAGGAACAATTAGCGTGAAAGGCAAAGCTGATTTGTGCTCAATGCTCTATAACTGGGGTGGATCCAGATTCGTTGGTCTTTCCAACAACGATAATATGCGGCATTTAATTTTCACTGCCCTGGATTTGTGGTGGTTCATTTCTTTTTTCACTCTGTCCTCACTAATAGAATGTACTGGAAAAAGCAGCAAGATGACCTTCTCCCAGTCTATGTAGTGTCTATTTCCCAAACACGATCTCATAAGATTTTGAGTTCTCGTGCAATGCATCTCAAACACTGACAGACAAGGGAAAGTGAATGGCCTTACCAGTTTTTGAACAACGATACGTTTTCAACACTTTCCTTGCACGGCACCACCTCAAAAGGCCACTCTAATTAGTCAAAGAATCTTTCCTGCCGGGTGTGACATTTTTGCAGACATGATGTCACCTTCCAAAATTTCTTGGCTCACTGAAGGAAATATGAAACATGTTGACGTTATGCTGAAGATTAATTGGGTTCTAATTTTTAATTTTGGAAATCATCTTGGTCTCTTTGAGTGACAGCTGAGATCAAACTTGAGAATAGATTGGAATAAATGACCTCAGGGGATACCGACCTCGGGGAATTTGTCATCTTAATGGAGATGTCATACCGGCGGAGAGATGGCCGGGGCCACTCACGGTGACATCTGAACTGGGCATCAAGTCTCACCAGAAGAAAAGCTTAAACTCAGTGTAGATGAAAGCCAGGTCATTTCAGTACCCCAGCTCCTGAGCGACTGTTACCGAAGTTTTCAGACAGTCATGTTTTTGGCTTTGTGATTTGTTACTTTTTAAAATTTCAAGTATTTTTTTACTAAACCATTGTCCAAAAGAGTATCGTAGAAATTTTCTGTTTTTAAACATTAAGGATTGTTGCATCAACTGTTAATGTACCTATTTGGAAATGAAACCACACATGAGTTTGGTGGATGTTTTTCCCTTCACATCTAAGTTCAAACATCTATGTGAATGTTTTAATTTGGACTTGGAAACTAATACTACCTCAATATTACTTAATATTTATTTACTACCTTAACATCAGAAGGGTAGTAGTAATTTTTTTGTCCATAGGAAACAAAACAGAGCATGCTTTAAAATGGTTCTCTCACGTTTGTTGCAAAACATAATTATATGTTTTTGGTAATTATGTCTAGACTTAATTACAACAGTAACTTTTAAGTGCTGAAGTAAATTTCCTTTTAGTAAAATTACTTGGTACAAAGTATATCTAAGAATACAAAAGCAAAGTTAAAAAAAAGATGGCATTAAGGAGCTCCACGGGAGAGTGGGGTCTAGGGTTGGGAGGGTCTGAAGAGCTTATTTACAGATGCGGGGTCCATGTTAAGGAAGTCTCACTGGATGCGGGAACCTCGGGCTGGGCCGGAACCAGAAGCAGGACTCGGGGTGGAGGTGGGCCTGTCCTGGCAAGCGGGTTGGGCAGCTGGGGGCCCTTGGTTCTGGCCTCACCCGCAGACCGTGGGCCTGAGTGTGGACGGAGGGTCCGCCCTGAGTGGTGGAGGAGGCACAGCGGCTGCGCCCAGGCCGAGTTTAGCCCCCAGCCCGAGCGGGAAGGCCCCGGTGACTGGAGGAAGGGGGGACAGTTGAGGCAGTGACCGGGGGTGAGGAGAGGGCTGACCTGCCTCTACTGCGAGGGGGACAGACGCCTGCTTTGGGGTCCCTGGGTGGCACCCCAACGGCATGGCCCAGCCCTGGGGAGAAGCTGGAGACCAGCAACCAGACCACACAGGACTTTGTGAAACGGGAAAGGGTTCGCCTTTCGCCCGGTCTCCGGGCCCGGTCTCGGGGGCAGTTGGAAAGTCGGGCTGTGGAAGGTACATGGTTGGAGGCAGAATCGTGGAGACCCGCTGGGGGGTGGGGCTGGGTGGCTTCAGGGGACTCAGTCTGCAGGGGGTAGCGGTGGCCTGCGTGGGGAGAGGCCAGCGTTGGCCGGACGGCCCACAGACGGCCCGCAGGAGCTCTGGGTTCTGCTCCCAAACTGGAAGGACAGAGGCTGCGGCGTCTCACTGGCAGGTCCCGCGAGTTCATTCTAGATCCTTCGCATTTGTCTTTGATTCAGGCTCGAAGTCCCTGTAGCCCTGTGAGGACCCCGCAGGGCATCCCCCAGCACCTGTGCCTCGGAGGCCTCAGAGCGCCTGGGCGAGGTCCTGCGTGTCTGGAGCAGCTCCGTGCTCTGCAGAACATGACAGCAGCGCGAGGCTGGGGCGGCGGGCGGCCCGAGGCTCCCCTAGCCTGTCCGACCTGCGATGCCTGCAAGGCGCGAGCCGGCCGGCGCGGAGCAGGTGGTGATGGGTGGCTGGGGGGAGCCGAGGCGGGTGCCGCCTGCGTGCCTGCACCTGCGGCCCGGGGCCGGCGCAGCCCTGGCCTCCCTGGCTCGGCCACACGCTGGCTCCACGGCGGCAGAGGAGCACGCGTCTGCCGGCCTCGGCCGCTTGGTGAGAGGTGCGAGGCGATCCCTGTCTTGGGGGATGTGGGAAAAGTGGCGTTCAGGCAGACTCTTTGAATTCCTTTTCCAGAAGTCGTTGCTTTTTATGCGTCTCCAGTGAGATGCTCCGTTCGTCTCCTGCTTTCCTTGTAACCTGTCGAGCATCCGTGCCGAGAGCCGCACGGTGGCCCCCCCGCACGGGGGCCTCATGAAGGGAACACCCTGCCGTAGCGGAGACCAGCGCCAGACTGCAGGTCCCGCGCGCCGGAGCCGGGCTGGGATGACGGCAATGCGGGAAGCCCCGGAGCCCCGGGAAGCCGCCGCGAGCCTGATTCACAGCAGGACGCAGCAGGGGAGACGCGGGCTCAGGGCGGGGGGGCGGGCGGCCGGCCCTGTGGGGGGAGCCCGGCCGCTTGGGCTGGCCAGGGCGACGCAGATAAAATCTGGGGGAGTAAGGACTCTGACCGTGGGTGATGGAGGATGCAGATAAGTCTCATTAAGTTTTTAAACTAATTTGCAAACGTAGCCTCCACATACCTTAGCAATCTCTGTGGGAAGTGCCCGGGTGTATTTTCACCTGCCCTGTTGGTGGCCCATGGCCCTTTCAAACAGGTGAAGTGAGTTTGGGGGGGCCTCCCTGGTGGCAAAATGGGTTAAGCACAGCGCTGTGGAGCTGTTGGCAGCTGCAGTGTGAGTTTGAGGCCTGACCAGGGAGCTTCCCACAGGGCGCAGCAGACCCCTCCTGCCTCGCCCGCTGCTCCCCTCAGCAGTGGATTTCCGTGTCTCTGCCTGCTGTGCTCCCCGCTGTCTCTGGTGAACCCTCTCACGGCCCCCCATCACCGCCCTGTGCCTCTGGCCTGCACCCCAGCTTGTATGCGTAAACCTGTAGAAAGAGGTGAGCTCGGGTAAAGAAACGGCGCCTGTTCAGAAGGCCTGGGATGGGCGGTGTTGGCAGGTGCGTGAACCCACAGAACACTGAAGACAGCCCTGCCATCCCCCGAGGCGCCCCAGATTCCCCCTCGCCCTTGCCAGTGCCTCCCCCGTCCTCTGCACCCTACATCCAGGCCAGCCGCACTGCCCTGCTCCGGCGTCTCCTGGGGTTTGATCCGCGGAGGAAGGCTGCGTCTGCTCTGAGCGTTGGGTCACGGCCGTCCGCGGCATCGGTGCTCAGCACCCCAAAATCCCCTCTGCTGCTGTTGGGCAGTCGTCTTACCCATGTAGGGGGAACCATTCCTCGCACAGGCCAGACCTCAGCCACAGAAGAGGGGGGCCCTGCCTTAGGCCGACGCCCCGGCCAGAAGCAGAGAATCGGGCCGTTCCGGCAGAGGCGGAGCCTGTGAGCTGCTTGGCCTGAGCACTCCCTAGTCACGTCCGGCCTCGTGGGGACGAGCCCCGGGCGGGGCGCGGCGTCAGCCGAGGCCCCAGACGAGCCCCGGCGCCCGTTACGCCGAGTCCCCGGCACTGCCGCCTCCACGGCCGTCCCGCGGGCAGGGAAGGGGCCTCGGTCTGGCTGCTCCGTGCGCCCCGGGTCCACTTCCTGCCTGAGTCAAAGGGATGTCTGCCCGGCCCGACCCTGTCAGGGGCCTGCGCGCCGGGAGGGAGGCCTCGGCCTCTTGAGCTGCGCGATATGCGTGTGCGTTATCTGAGCCTTCGAGTAAAATGCTCTGAAGGCCCTTCTGAAAATCCAAGCTTCAGGGCGTCCCTGGCGGCGCAGGGGCTGAGTCCCAGCACTGTGCAGCTGTCTGCAGCCGCTCCAGCACGAGTTCCATCCCCGGCCAGGGAGCTTCCCCCAGGGCGCAGCAGACCCCTCCTGTCCCCCCGCTGCTCCCCTCAGCAGTGGATTTCACTGGATCCGCCTGTTCTGCTCCCGACTCTCAGGGGAGTCCTCTCACCCCCCACCTCTGGCCTGCACCCCAGCTCTGCATTCATAAATGAGTAAATCTTTAAAAAAAAAAAAACATTCGAATTCCAAGTTGGTGATCAAAACCTCAAAAGCCTGTAAAGTATGTCAAAAGCTTAGAACCGGAATCGGCAAAACAGCCTGTGAAAGTGGCTCCGGTGTCTGCCGGCGCCAGCTTCCCCGTCACCCCGGTGGTCGCCCCGGAGTCGCAGCATCAGGACCACTTCACTTCAGGATCAAGAAGCCGAGCGGGAAGGTGCAGGGCGGCGGGCGCAGGCTGGCTGCACCCGCGAGGCGGCCCCAGTGGGAAGGACCCGCTTGTGCCTGGGCCCCCAGGCTGTGCCACCAGGGGCGGGGCTGATGCCAGCGCCGGGGGCAGGCGCCGGACCCCTCGCGGCCCGATGTGGCCCACCTGCCCGCCGGCGCAGGCGCGCTTCCCTCAGCCCCCTCCTGCACACCTGCCCCAGGCACCGCGCGGGGGCCGCGCCTGGAAGCGGAAGCGCTCGGTACCGCGCATCCACTCAGCGCCACAGCAACGACAAGCGGGGCCACAGTCTCGCGCGGGAGTCTGTGCCCGGGGAGGCGGCGGCCCCGTGCACCTCCCATTCCTCGTGCTCCGCGCAAACCTTTTCCACTCTGAAATAGACTTGACATCGCCTGCGGCTGCCGGGGACCTGCGGCCCCCGAGCTTCCTCTGTGTCCGTCCGCTGCCTCCCTTCTCGGAGCCGAGTCGTTAGCTGGAAGCTTCCTGCCTGGGGGCTCAGCCCGGACTCGGCCGGCCATTCTGTTGCAGACCGTCTCCCCTGGATAGCTGAGGAAATGGAGTCAGTCGTGCACTGACGGCATCCGGGGCTCTCCTCCCTTCTGTTTGACCCGGCTTTGAAAGACGAGTTCGTGTCAGCCCAAACACGGACGCGCCGCTCTTGCCTCCGCCTGGGAAAGCGGGAAAGAGCTGAGCTCACCAGCGTACTTAGCTGAAAGTAAGTGATGCTTAAGGGGGCACCTCTCCACCCCCGCTGGAAAGGCCAATCTTCGAAGAAGACTGATACCCCCACGTGTGGCGGCGGCGCGGGAGCAGGCCCCGGGTCGCGGAGGAGCCTGGGGGCCTCGGTGGCTGCTTAGGTTTCTGCTGATTTTCTGCAGGGAGGCTGGCAGGCCCCCAGGCCCCCGCAAACCTTCACTTCCGGGCTCTCCGGCATCATCTCGTGGCCTCTGCTGCGCCCCAACAATCCCCTGCTGCCGCTGCCGGTTTCTCTCACATCTGATGCCGCCCTTGAATGCGCAGGCGCTCGGCTCAGGTGCACACACCGGGCGCCCCGCGAGGCCCACGCGCAGGGCCGCAGGTGCCAGCGTGAAGGCTGGTCACGCCCTCATGGACCCTGCAGGTGGGCACAGGCGCTTAGAGGGCTACTTGGCGGCTGCCCAGTAAACTCTTCACCTGCAGGCGCCGGCAGGAGCAGTCCTAGGTGCTCGCGTCAGGGAGATGAAGGCGTCTGAGAAGACGTGTACGCAGATGTTCTGAGCAGCCTCACTCATAATGATGCGAAGTCAGAAACGGGGAGGGCAGATGGCGGCGAAGACGCAGCGGAGTGAGGCCTGGGGTGCGGGGGGAAGAGCAGGACACCGTGGGTGGGCCCGGCGCGCGGGCAGAGGAGGCAGACCCGGGCGGGTTGTAGGAAGCTCAAGAACAAACTAACCCAAACTGCAGCAAAAGCAAGTGAGAATAGGGGTTGCCCCTCAAAGGGAGCCGGGGGGAGAGAGAGACATCTGGGGTGATAGAATTTCTATAACTTGATTGGGGTCCCATGAGACACACATTTGTCAAAACTCTGCACTGCATGCTGAAGTCAGGTCTCTGCAGCTCACGACAAGTAACTCAGTAAAGAGATTTCAGTTGAAAGCGTCCGCGCCTCTGACTTTGCCCAAGCTGCGTCCGTTTCCAGAGACTTCCCGTTTCCCGCGAGTTCGTCAGTTCGGCCCGACCTTGCTCAGCGTGGTCTCCTGTCCACAGAGAATCACGTGGACATCTTGAGGCTTGCCCTTGACCCTGCTGTCTCCACAAGAGGCTTTTTGAATTCCCCCTCCTGCAAGCTTTGCACAGTATCCACTTCCTTCCATCCTTCCGTCGCTCCCTGCTGGAACCCGGGTGCCCGGTGTCCATCAGCAGCATCACTAAACCACCCGGTTGGTGGGTCCAGCGGCTTCTCCTAGTTCTCGTCTTTGGGCCCCTGTGCTGTTTGATACTGTCGAGTCGCGTCCTGAGCACCCAGCATCCTTGGTCTCAGGGATAGCATGTTCCCCCGGTTCATTTCCCATCATAAATCCCGTTGATCTTGCCCCTTAACATTAAGCGCCAAGGCTCGCTTTCCCCAGATTGTGCCCGAAGTCTCTTCTGTCTGCTTGAAACTCTAGAGCAAAAAATACTTTGCCATGAACTGCTGAATATCCTGTTTCAGTGGTAAGCGGTTGCCTGAGAGCCAGGTTGCCAGTTTTGGCTTATTTCTGCTGCTGTCCCCATGCACCTCCAAGCCCAAGTCCAATGCCCTCCCCTTACCAGCGAGACCACCTCTTCCATCTCTACCACTTGCTTTCTTCGCAAAGTTCTCGGCGGTAACTGGCAACGTGAAAAAACGAACGCAGTAAGCAAAACTAAAATCTACCTCTCTAGCTAATGTGGACTCTTCTTCCGCCTCACGCACGGTATCCAGATACTGGGTTACTTCACTGGGTGTACAGATACTGGGTTACTTCACTGTCAGGAGCATACCGAGGGCGGGGTGGTGGTCCTGCGCCCTGGCCCTGGCTGGCTCGGGCCTCCCCTTCTCTCACCCGAGCTGCCGTAAGCCCTGTTAGTGGTGTCCCTCCTGCCCTTTGCATTCCGCACCACCGGCAGGGCTGCCGCCTCTAGGTGACACATCCGGCGTGGCAATTCCCACCCACATTTTTCCATGGTGATACACTCACTCCCTGCTGAAACGTCACCCAACATGACAAAGTGATTTCGGGATCTGGCCCCCAAACTGTCAGGCATTGTTCATTTGACCTTACTTCTCTCCCCCTTCTCCCTGGGTCTCCAAAACCCGATGTTATGAGGCGTCCGAGGGGCTCCTGTTGACCCTGCTTCTTCAGGGTGGGCTGTGTCCCTCTTCTGTCTTGGGAGATACTTGGAAATGTCTTCTGGAACCTTCTGGCAGAAGTTTTCCTCTCCGACTGGAGTCCTAGCTTCCTTCGTGGCAACCTTTGACGTCAGTGGCAGGAGGACACGGGTTTGAAGCCCTGGGATATCGCGGTGACGGGGAAAGGCGGAGGGCAGCTGCAGAGCTAAACCGTGATGTTGCTAGAGAGCACCAGCCGTGTGCCAGCTCCCATCCGGCTTGGGTGAGAGGAAGAGTACCCCTGGGGTTCACGCCCCCACTAGCCGAATAGAAGCCCCCTCAAATGGCTCTGTCTTCAGGGAGGGACCAACTGACGTCTCCCTCATACCCCTGATCAAATCCCGCCGTGTCTAGGGACAGGGCTCCCAATTTTCTGTTTGACTTCACATGTCGTAATCTCCTTGCTGGGTGCCGTTCTCCCCGTCCCGGCTGCCTGTCCGATCCGTCCTAAACTGACCCAAGGCTCACGCCGTGAAGTCCACCTGTCCTCTCCATGTTTCCATCCTCCTCATTGTCATCATTTGTGTGTATCTACCCTTCCACTTCTTGCCAGTAGGGACTGTAGCTTATTCTCTTATACATATATTGGAATAAAATATTCGTGGAATGGAACAGGAAAGGAAGCGTGGTGGCTCGACCCTCCGCAACCCGCCCGGGTACGTCTGCGTTTCCCTGTGAACCTCTCCATCCGATCTGGACAAGTGTGGCTGAGCACTAGCTGGAGGTGCCCGTCGTGTGCTTTGGGTCGATGGTTGGTTAGATGGGCTTATATGACTCCGTGATGACCATCACTGTAGTTTCATGCGCAAAAATTCTGCGCATAGTGCTTGGTTTGCCAGATAAAGATCATTGATGCCTCAGGCCACGCGCATAAGTTCAGGCTGAACAAAAACACAATTCTGCAACATTGATTTTATAATCTAATCAAGAATATAAGCCTCCCTGGTGGTGCAGCGGTTAAGCGCGCACTGCGCTGTGGAGCTGTCTGCGGCGGCGGCAACAATTCGACGCCAGGTTGGGGAGATTCCCACATGGCGCGGCAGACCTCTCCTGCCTCGCCCGCTGCTCCCCTCAGTGGTGTGTTTCCATCGATCTGACTGTCCTGCTCCCCACTCTGTCTCTGGTGACCCCTCTCGCCGCCCCCCCCACCGGCCTGTACCCCGGCTTGTAAATATAAATCTTAATAAACATACCTGATACAGCAAAAAGTGTAATAAAAGTAAATGCTGATAATAGGGTGGTCCTGCCTCAAATGATCTTGGAATCTTTTCCTTTATGATCTACCCAAGATGTGCTCTCTGGGTATAAAACTATGATGTCTAGCCTGTACCACAGTAGTCATATTAAAAATGAAAACTAAGACACCACTACTTCATAGAGAATCAGACTTTTAAAAGTCATAGTTAAAAGAGCTGATAACGGCTGAGAAGGAACCACCTGAGCTTGGATCTTCCTTAGAGGGCACGACTCAGCTGGGAAGATGCTTAGATGGCGTCTCTCATCCCTGTCAAAAGTTGCTGTGATTTAAAAAAAAGGTTTATTTATGCACACAAGATCTGGGGTGTAGGCTGGAGGTGTGGGGGATGAGAGGAAGCACCAGAGACACAGTGGGGAGCAGAACAGGCAGATCCACTGAAGCACACTGCTGAGGGGAGCAGCGGGGAGAGAAGAGAGGTCGTCTGCACCCCGTGGGAAGCTCCCTGGCCGGGGATTGAACTCTTGCCGCAGTGGCTGCTGACAGCTTCATAGGCTGAGACTCAACCCCTGTGCCATCAGGGTGGCCCACGTTGCTGTGATTCTATGAGAAAAATAATTCATAGCAGTTCTTTCTTGAGCATATTGTGGGGAAACTGGTGTAGAAGACAGTTTCATTAAGTCTCCTGCTTTTTCATATTCTTTCAGCACACAGCAGAGCTGGCCTTTCTAACTTTGCCATAAAATGTTTCTCGTTCCAATTCCCTCCCCAATAACCATCTCAAAGACCTACCTGTTCTAGGAAACAAGATCCCAAATCATTTGCAAAATCAAATGGTCACTATAACATGAAATGCTGCTTTCTTCTCTGCACCAAACTAGAGCGCTGATTACCATTTGTTGAGACGCGCACACATGGCCCTGAGCAGAGAGGACACTGTAATGTGGCACATACAGCTCTTGCTGATGGCTGCTTCCGGGAGAGCTAACCCCCTTCAAAATTGAAGGGTAAGGAGAACAGTGCCAGCCGGGGATGTACGCAGAGCTGCTGCCGGAAGGTGAGACACATCTAGAAAGCAGGTCTCGGAGCAGGATGGAAAAAAATAGTGGCCAGCTGGCGAGCCAGGGGACATCAGTGGGGAGTGTCACAAATACTGGAATAGCAGGATAACTGGGAGTGAAGAGCACTCCCCTGGAAGCATCGAGAAGCAGCAGTGATACCCCTGATGAGGAGGGAGACTGGAGCCAGAAAATAAACCAGCAACCCCCTGACAGCATTTCACATACACCGTCTCATTGGAGACTCACTACAACTCTATGAAACAGAGGTACTGTTAGTAAACAGTTATGGGTGGGCGCCTCTGGTGGTGCAGGGGTTAAGTCTCAGCACTATGAAGCTGTCAGCAGCCACTGCAGCACGAGTTCGATCCCCAGCCAGGGAGCTTCCCACAGGGCGCAGCAGACCTCACCTGTCTCCCCGCTACTCCCCTCAGCAGTGGATTTCAGTAGGTCCGCCTGTTCTGCCCACTCTGTCTCTGTGGAGTGCTCTCACCCCTGCACCTCAGGCCTCGATCCCAGCTGCTGTGTGCATAAAGAAATCTCTTTTTTTAGATGAAAGGTTATCAATATGACATCAAGGCAGCTATGTAACTTTGTAAAGTTAAAAACTAAGAAGGTTCTTAGGCGGTGGGCGTGGAGTGATAACAGATTTTGGAAGGGGGTGAGCCTACACCCCTGAATATACGGTGTTAGCAGAGTGACTTCAATACAAATTAGAAACGAAGATTTCAGTACCAGAAGCCTGAGTTCAGAGTCTACACTGTTGGCCCTGGTGCTGTTTTGCAGAAAAAAAAATTTATAGGTTGAAAACATTCGTGTGAATATCATTAAGTAGACCAAAAAAATGTGAAGTACAGAGTGAGTCAAGAAAAGTAGCACATTTGCATATTTCCCAAGCAAAAAACAAAAGTGAATAAAATATTTATAAATACTCTAAAATATTTTCACAAAGTAAAAGCTTACCTGGCTGCTCACTGAAAGTTGCAGGTAGGTGTGAGAAAACAATTGAAATAATGCTCAGATCACTGCATCTGCGTAAGTCCATGAATATTAAAATCCCTTAGGGCATCCAGACAGTAGATTGTCATCTACAAAGACAATTCAGATGGCAGGAGAATCTCCACTACAGTCTTGGATAATGAAAGTTACTAGAACTTTGCCTTTAATACCCTCAAGAAAAAAGACACAAGGACTTTCTTCCAAGCCAGTTTTTAAGTAGAAAGGCCACAGGTAAGTATTTTTGAGGACCCAGAAAACGTATTTCTCATGAGTAACACATTTCCCATCAGTAGCTACTAGAGGATACACTTTAACCAAGAAATAGAGAAACTGGAGAGGATTTGTGCCAAGCCTTTAAGGTTTGTTTATGCATACAAGAGCTGGGGTGTAGGCCAGAGGTGTAGGGGGGTGATAGGACTGCCCAGAGAGTGGGGAGCAGAATAGGCAGATCCACTGAAGTACACTGCTGAGGGGAGCAGCGGGGAGACGAGAGGTCTGCTGCGCCCTGTGGGTCAGCCCCTGGTTGGGGACCGGACTTGTGCTGTGGTGGCTGTGGACAGCTTCATAGTGCTGAGACTTACCCCCTGCGCCCCCAGGGAGGCCCAAAGCCTGTTCCTTTGGCTAAGCCTAGAAGCCACATCTCGGCCTGTGGATCGGGCCTGAGGCCTTATCCTCGCTGTCCACACCACGCTTGTTTGCACTGGCTTGTTGACCACAGTTCATCGCCACCTCCTTGGTCCGACTGTCCACCATGTTAGATTGGTCACTGATTTATTTACTTGGCATAGGGGGTGGACACGGGACATGTCGCCTCCCAGGGGACATGGTGACCAGAGGTGCTGGCAGATCTCATTTGTCGCCTGTGCCTAGAGCCCGCAACCCTTGGGGCTGCTCTGGCTTCCTGGACACTAAAAACTCAGACTTGTCCGCAACCCCAGGGGCCAGGGCTGGAGTTGGTCCTGCTGTATCTTGTTGGCTAGAAATTGCCTCAATCAGAAAGTTCACAACTTGGACTAATGGGAAAATATAACAGATGTGAAAGAAAATGAAGGCAGAGCCTGAGACAGCAGATTTCTGCCCCGATCTCCCTTCACACTTGATTTCTGTCTTTGCAGGTTTTGATCATCTTACTAGAATCTTCCCAATGCCTGAAGTCAAGTTTTTGTAGAAATGGATCTTTCATATTCATGATTAACATTTAATAACAATCCATATTCATGGGTAACTAATATAATCTGCCTTAGTAGCCAACACAACTGATTCTTAGTAGACAGGGATGGGGGGCCACACCGGAGAAAGGTTAGCAGCAAAGTCACCACGGACAGCTAGCGGAGAACCCAGGTTTGTGACGGGAATGTTAAGAGGGTCTTCAGTTCCTTGAAGGTGGGTCAAGTCTAAACATTCACCTGACCGTATGCTCTGGCCACTTGAAACCTGCAGGTATAACTTGCGTGCGCACGCACCCACGCTGGATGAGGATGTCTACTGTCGATCATCCCCAGCGGTATGAGGGCATGGGGGGGGGGCAAGACAAATTTTAGATAAACTTTAAAAAAGGGTATCCTGCAGGGCCTCCCTGGTGGTGCAGGGGTTAAGTCTCAGCACGATGGAGCTATCCGCAGCCAATGCGGCACAAGTTCCATCCCTGGCTAGGGAGCTTCCCACAGGGCGCAGCAGACCTCTCCTGTCTCCCCGCTGCTCCCCTCAGCAGTGGGTTTCTTTTTTTTTTTTTTTTT
>PVIJ01021202.1:0-19055 GCA_004024925.1 Scalopus aquaticus | reverse complement strand
AAAAAAAAAAAAAAAAAAGCATTTAAGGAAATAAAGGCATATCGTTGGTAGTTTTCTGAGACTGACTCTTTTCGGTTTAATTCTCTGGAGAATCAGGCAGTCACTGAGTGTGTCGATGGCTCCTTCATGTCGCTGAGTGGAAACATCACAGCTTGCTAGGCCTGTCCCCTCTGGGAAGACCCTGGGCTGGCTCCAGCTGGGGGCTGTTGTGACTGACTTACACCTCTCTGGGGAAATGCCCAATAGTACGGTCGTTTGCTGTTTCTTAGTCCTCCAAGATCTTTAGGTGGACTACTCTCTGAGAACAAAGGCTTTGCTTCAGATTTAGAAAATTCTGTTATTATGCTTAATTGCATCTTCACTATAACCTCCTTTCTTTTATAGTTTTCTTTTTGGACCTCAGATTTCTCAGTTTTTCATCTCTATACAAATTTGTGTTGCAGGCTTGATGATTTCTTCAATTCAATGGCATCAGGTTTTGTTTTTTGTTTTTTTTTAATTATCATTTCCAGTCAAAGATTGTTCTGTCCTTTGAGATTTGATTTATCTTTAGGATTTCTAACTCTTTCGCATTTCCTTTTCCTATCTTGTTTTTTTTTTTTTTTAAGATTTATTTTATTTGTGCATATAAGCTGGGGTGAAGGCCAGAAGTGTGGGGGAGGGTGAAAAAATTCACCAGAGACAAGAGTGGGGAGCAGAACAGGCAGATAGACTGAAATACATTGCTGAGGAGAGCAGCAGGGGAGACAGGAGAGGTCTGCTGGGCCTTGTGGGAAGCTCCCCGGCCAGGTATTGAACTCATGCTGCAGTGGCTGCTGACAGCTTCATAGTGCTGAGACTTAACCCCTTGTACCACCAGAGAGGCCCTTTTACTATCTTGTTTATACCTCTTTTGCTGCATAATAATTTTTTACTTCTTAGATGGGTAGTATGTTTTTATTTATGTTGTGAATGATATGAAGTATACATATTTTAAAGGCATTTCCAGATATTTTGATTTTGCTGTCTCAACTTGAATAAAATTCTTCTTTCCAATATTGGTTTTGTTGGCTCCTGATTTTCCATATGTGGTTAGGGTTTCAGGCCCCTCTTGAGAGGCAATCTCTTCTGTTAATTGTTCATATGTCACCTCAGTGGATACATCTCTCTCTCTATCCAGCTGGTCTGTATTCACCTCCTTCCAGGATTCCTGGGCTGTTAGGCCCCTGGTCCAGCTCCTCTTCAAGCAGTTTATGATAATGTTTCTCCAGTGAACGGTAGTGATGGAGCAGTTGCTTCCCCAGCTCTTCAACCATGGATGCTTTTGTAAAATTTAATAAAAATATATCACGAAGTGACTAGGAACAAAATTCCGACAGTATAGCTTGGCCGTGTCCAAACACTATCGATAGTTATAAATGCTCACCCTCACTCATCATGTGGCAGTAACAAAAAGCCCACGGATTAGTATCAGTTGTGACACCGCACCCCACCGTCCGTTGGGGCTCTTGGACACTGGGGATTTTACACATCCCCACCTGGTCCCCCTACAACCTTGGCCTGAGAGTCCGTATGTGCGTCTGTCTGTCTGTCTAGGTAATCAGCTTCTGGAAACCACAGTCCCAGGAGCAGACAAGGACTTTTTTCCCAGTCTCCTTTTCCCGGAAGGGTCGTGGTATCCAAATCCCTGATTTCAAAAAGTGAAACTGATTCAGCCCTCAATTTCACTTGAGAAACTTCACAGAAGTCCAAATTCATACCTGCAGGCCGGTGTGCAGGCCCTGCTTCTGGGTCTCTGTTCCGTGTCTAGACATGAGGGTGCTGTTGGGGTATTAGTCCTATGTTTTCAGTCTTTTCATTTTAATTGTGTGTCAGATCATAAGCAGTTGCCCTTTGAATGTCATTTTCCTTCCTGCTTTAGAACAAAACTCAGTGGTGTGTCCACCCTGCTATCCCAGGCCAGGTTCTTCTGGGAAATCTAGCTCCAGCTCAGATATGGGCAGGGACAGTGATTGACTTAAGTCGGTCATGTGACCCATGCAAAAATGAGGTGGGAGGAGAAATCTGAAGGAGGCTTCTGGGGAAGGTTTCTTCCCTTTAAAAAAAAAAAAAGGCACAAAGAGGAACAGCCTCATTTTCAGTGTTCTCCTGCCTGTTGGTGCCGTGGGGTGACCAGTAGAGAAGCTGGTCTCTATGGCTCCAGGGGGTCCACTTAAAGCAAAGCCAACACATTGAAGAGAATAGGGCTAAAGAGCAAAGCGAAAGGCCTTTGGAGATCCGTTCCCTCACTGCATCAGCCAACCCAGAAGCCGCCCCACCTCCTTCCTTACTTCCACGATGCGCATGAAACAACAGCACATCCTTTGAGCTGCTTTGAGTCAGATCTTGCTGTTCCTGGCAGCTGAAGGCCTCCTACTCCACGTGTCTATTGCTGTTGTCTCTTTAGCACTGGGTAGCTCTCCGTCTACATGAGTACCTTTTAGCACGGCGATGCTTTCAGATGCAGGAAGTAACTGAAAGTTAGCTTCCCAAAAGTTCACAGATACTTTTGGGGAATTGCTTAAGGAACGAATGAGAATATTTTCTAGTCTGTCTATTGATTTTGATGAATAAATGGGAATTTTGGAAATGTACTTTATTCAAGGCAAGATTTATTCAGTGCCTGTTAAATGCCAAACCCAGTAGGAGCCACAGGGTGTAAAAGGAATCCAGTGATGGAGAAAAGACATAATAACAATCTGAATAGAGCGGTCTTTGCCCATGAGGAAGAGGCAGCTTATGATGTAGGGGTCAGAAAAAAGAAAAAGCAGGACTATGTAAACATTCTCAGGACATGTTTGTTTCCGTGCATTGCTGGGTTGCCAAATCCTTTCTCTACTGATCCAGCTTAAACCCCACCCTTGCCACCCTCATTCACAGAGGGTGTAAATGCTGAATTAAAACAGATTGTTGGAGGGTAAAACAGATTGTTGAAGATTTCTCTATAAGATTAGATCTATTTCAGCATGATTTCCGACTCAAAGCCTCTAGTTAGCATGTCTTTGAATGCAAGCGAGGCAGTTATCAAATTTGAAGAGATATTCCTTAGGGTGGTGTGTTCATTAAATGTGTAACTTTGTCAGAGTGCCACCGCGTTACAGATATTTTTACAGTCAAGTGGTGAGAAAAGTACCTTTGGAATAGTTACTTACTGACAGCATATAAAGTGAAAATTGCGCGTTCTCAAATCTTTACACATTTCTGCGACTTATCATTGGTTCCTTAGACTGCTGGAGACTCGTGTGAAGCATGCCTGCAGGCTACATATGTTAAAACTTAACAGGAAAAATGTGCACCAGAACTCAGATGCAAGAATCTTTAAGATCTGTCCTTCGATGTGCCTGCTTATTGAACTGGATTATTAGTGGTTTCTTGACAACTGAGTATGGCGCAGCAACCAGATTTTTGTGTGCAAGAATAGCTGCAAGGATGACCCATTCTTTGGTTGTTTGTGAAAAGCATTGCCTAGATTTCCATTTCCTTCTTGCTCAAGGCATAGTAGTTGGATTCTGTTTTATTTGGTTTTAGAAAATACTTTTTTTCTTTTATAACTAGGCTAGAGTACTCAGAGAGCTAGACAAGGGAAGAAGGAGGGTTGACTACATAGTCAGGAATGTGTCTCGCGTCAAATTCTTTGTAACAAAGAGATTTCCAAGCCCAGCCAGTAGCCAGTGGGTTTGGAGCAGCCCTCACTACATCAGAAATCAGGCACTAGCTAAACGCCCCCTGAAGACCTGTGCAAGGCAGCCACCCCATCAGCTACTGCGCTAATCAGCAACCTTTGTTTGTGCAGCAAACCCAAGATGTACCAATCAATATTTAAGGAAGGACGGAGGAAGAAAGGGAAAGAAGGAAGGAAGGAGGAAAGAGGGGGAGCATAAAATAGGAAGCAAAGAAGGAAGGAAGGGGGGAAGAAAAACATAGCGTCTCAGGAGTCCCCAGAATCCAGGGACAGTGCGAGGTGGCCCCTGGCTTTGGATTTGCACATCTCGGGCCTGCGCTCCTGTGTTACAGGGTCAAGGGGCCACACCATGGCTGAATCAACAGAAATTGAGCTCTAGTAGATCAGCGGGTTTTCCAGGGAATGCGAGAGTTGAGGTGATTTTCATCATAGTGTCAAAGATAAAATGGGGGCGCTGATTGTGATGGGAACGAGGGCACACAGAGAGAGATGAGCAGGGTTTCTGCACTAGTCCTGGTCCAGCAGCCATGATTCTTGGGCAAACCTCTTTCTCTCTGTGCCTGAAATCACATCTTCAGGATCGAGGGGCTAGAAAACAATCACTGGGGCTTTATCTGAGCAGTAGAAACTTACAAAGAACCCCAAAAGACAAAACAGAGGAGCAGAATCTAATCATGTGCATATTATATATTCAACTGTATAAATACACTAAAGAATAAGATAAGATTTACTTATTTACTTCAAAGTAAGGCTAAGACTATGACTCGGTACAAGCCCAATCTTGAAATCTGGGATAATGAAAGAAAGAGGCAGCTCTCCATCTTCTATAATCATCTGATTTGTTTTTTATTTTGGTTTTTATTGCAAAACAAGGAGATTCTCACAGACAAGCACTTGCAAATTGCTAAGTGTTCCTTTTATGGTCGCAAAATGTCCATTTTAACCAAAATGGCAAATTAAACCATAGTCCGATGTCTTCAGACAAGTGCATTAGCCTGGCAACACCACTTAACACATTTGGGGTCGCCAGTGGGTGAGAGTAGATTTGATGAAGCTAACAACGCTCTAAAAGAATGTTTGCAGGCCCCTGAAACACCTCCAAGAAGGCAGTGTGGGTGTCGCCAGGCCAAGGGTGTCTGCAGACTCTGGCCTCTAAGTGCCTCTAGATCTGATGCTCCCTGAGCACTCGCTGTCTGTGGCCCCATCACGGTCTCTGATACGGAGTCTACCTCGAAAGGCATTTTCCAGAACCTTTGGGTATTTTCATCTACCTTTTAAGTTCATCTCTCTAAACAATGCTGTGTTGCATCATTATTCCCTCGTTTTATAAATGGGGAAACTGAGACTTAGAGGAATTAAGGGCTTTTTGAAGGGCAGTTCAGGTCCTTAGTCTCACATTTGTCAACTCTGGATTTTTTGATCTTAACCATGTGGCATTAGTTTCCAAGTTTGCCGAAACCCTGGTTTAGAGCAGAGCTGGCCCTGACTCCTTCCCTATCAGGAGGGAGGGGCATGTGCCCCAGGCCTGGGAGGAGGGTAGGGCTGAGGAGGGTAGGGCTGGACTCCTGCAGGCCCTCACGCCTACTGGTTCGCTCTGACAGTGCTTTTCTCCTACCAGCTCCGCAGCCAGCCACACCCCCGGCTGCTGGAACGGAACGGAGGCCAGGCTTCCTCCTCGGGGAAGAAGAAAGCCAGCCATCAGCAGGGACTGTGGCTTGGAGCATCCCTGGGACGAGAAGCATCTGTTGCTGCTCCCATTGTTCCAGCTGAGAGCGCGCTAATTGTCCTCTCCCAAGTTGGACTGCAGTCTCTTGCCAGAGGGAAATTATGGGCCCTTTTTCAGCAGGCGCTGTCCTTTCCGCAGCTGTCAGCTGAATGGCCCCGGTAGGAACAGGCTGCTTTGGAGGGAGGAAGAGGGAGCCCCGTCATGCATCCTGATCTGCACAGGGAAGGAAAGTTCTCATAGCCTCATGAGGGGGCCCAGCACCTACCAGACAGTCACCACCCCCAAAGCAGCGGCAGTCTGGCAATAACTCGTTTTGACCCGCCTCTTGACTCAGGGGTGTACTTGATGGCCGCTGGTGCTGCTGGGCAGTCGCGGGCTCGAAGGGAGGCAGCTCGGGGAGTAAATGTAATCAAACAGGCTGGAAGGTCAAACGAAGTATGTCCTAGTCCCAGCTCTGCCACACATTGGCTGTGACCTTGAAGCTAAATCATTGCCACTCATCCACCTTATGCGCCAGCGGGGGTATACATAAGCCAGGAAAAGCTGCAAAACCTCTAGCAGGGATTTGGGTATTCAGTAGGTGCTCAATAACTGTGATTTATTATAGTAGCGGTCATTGTTGTCATCATTGTTATGCCTAAAAGTCCTGAGTCGCAGGTATGGAGACAGCCTACAGGGAGGGGCGGGGGAGGGGGCGACCTGATTATAGCTTCGTTCAGGTGGATGCGAAAAATGTCCTAAGTCGCCTTCTACGGTCGTGGTGCTGTGCCGGCCCCAGCAGGAGCCGCCAGCCAGAGACCTGGCCTTGCTGGGCAGTCTTAGGATGGGTACCGGCAGCAAGACTGAGGAAGCAGCCAGGCCTCCAGAGGTGCTTACAAGCTTTAGCAAACTCTGTCACAGTCTGGAAGGAGCCGAAGCCCAGGCCACGCGATGGGGCTCAGAGGACTGTCTGTGCTTGGGACTCTGGGTTCTCAGTGCTACAGGACCCTGGAGATTCGCTCAGTCCTCGGCCTCCAGCGCTTCCTAGTTGCTGAGGCGCTTCTCTGTCCTTGGCCTCATTGTCTGTAGAGCAAGGACAGCGATGGAGCTACCTACCGCGCTCTGGTGCCACAATGAAAGACCCAGGGACCACCAGGAGCGTCTTTGGAGTCCAAATGAAAGGCGTGAGACACCACTCTCCTGTTATTGTTAGCCCAGCTATTATGCAGCTTTCCATCACGAAGATTCCAGCTTGAGCTTATTTCTTTTCAAGATTTATTTATGCATACAAGCTGGGGTATAGGCCAGAGGTGTGGGGTGGGGAGAGGATTCACCAGAGACAGAGCGAGAGCAGAAGAGGCCCATCTACTGAAGCACACTGCTGAGGGGAGCGGCGGGCAAGGCAGGAGAGGTCTGCTGCGCCATGTGGGAATCTCCCTGGCTGGGGATCGAACTCGTGCTGCAGTGGCTGCAGACAGCTTCACAGTGCTGAGACTAACCTGTTGCACCACCAGGGAGGCCCCCCAGCTTGAATTTATAAGAATCAGTAAGTCTGGTTCACACACAGACATGTACACACACACACACACACACACACACACACACACACACACACACACGCCAGCCCTAAAGCACATATAATGTCCCGGTCACATGTGCTTGTCACAGTCATGTCCTTCCACGTAGAGAAAGAAGATACCCAGAGGGGGCCTCTAGGGGACCCTCAGATCTGGCTTCCAACCCTTCCCCCACCCCCCAAGGGCAAATACCGCAGGGAGAGGCACAGCTTGGCCATCAACCACCACATCCACAAGTGTCCACTCACACTCTGCAGGCCGGACAGGAGCCCCGGGCCCCTCGCTGCTGCTACCTCGGGTCAGAGAAGCCTCTCTTGCCCGCCGACCTCATGCTGGGGATTGTATCTGCCCTAGCCCGCAGTAGAGAGCAAACCAGAATAATGTCGTCATTACAAGTCAGTGGAGAAAACAGATCATCACTCACAGACCCCCACGACCCCGCAAGGTCAGGCTGTGGGGGTTCCATACAGCAAGGCGCGGGGTGCCACAGGTGCCAAGTGGTGCTGCAGGTCCTGATCGAGTTTGGGTAGGAGAGGCAGGGCCTCCCCCAAAGAAGAGACACTGGCAGGAGCTCTGAGGCTGACTGAAGGAGGTGAACAGAACTGAGTCTGGGGGTGAATAGGGCCCGGAGCAGAGGCCGGAGATAACGGGGAGGGGGGCAGCAGGCCTCCTTGGGGAGCCTAGTAGGCCAGCGCCATCAGCATCAGACACCTGGGTGAGGGGGACTTAGAATAGACAACGGCACGGAGGCAGCCCCGGTCACCAGGGCATGAGGTGAGGGCGAGGGCCGGGAGGCGTCTCTCTGCGTGGACACAGAGGCCCAGGAGGGCGAGGGCGAGATGCGAGGGAAGAAGTGGTTTCGTGTGCTGTGAGGTCTGGGACGTGGACACCACTTTGCAATGCACAAAGGGACGTACGGCCTGTCCCTGGGCTGCAGGGAGGGACTGCACACTGGGGTGTCCATGGAAGGAAAAAAGAGGGGGGCATAGATCTTTCTCCCATCACTCTGAGAGCCAGATCCCCTCCCCCAGGATGCAGGATTTTGTGCCAGTGAGAGGAGGGAGAACCCAGCCCATGGGGCAGACCAAGAGAGAGCAGGCAGGAACCAGAGAGGGGTGCTGAGATCATCCAAGCGGGCCCCCCTGGGGCGGATGATGGCGCCCAGAGAGGAGGGAGGGTATTCGCTGTTATTGATTGCTGAGTCCGAGGCTGCTGGCGTCGACTCACATCTGATTGATTCTCCCATCTTCCGTTTCCCATATGCCCATCTCCACCCACTGTATGGGGATGCGGGGCGTGTGTCACAGATGGTGGTGGCTGGAATAGAGGCAGAAGTGATGTGTGCATCACCCAGCCTGCCCAAGGGCCTCCTGCAGACCCCCTGAAAAGACCCACTCTCTCCAGCCCCTCAGAAGCTAGAGCCTGGGAGACCACGGAATGGCACCCAAGTCGACTCCTAGAAAACAGTCATTCCGGAGAGACCCCCTCCTGAAACACACCCCCGGACTTTTAGTAAGTGAGGAATAAAGTTGTCTCAGGCAGTGAGGTCGGTAGTTGTTTATAACAGGAAGTAGCATCATTACTTCCTGGGTAGGGCTCCCCACGCCAGGGCCATGCTGGGCTCTGTTACATCATGGCCTGGAAACAGCACAGGGAGGAAGCTCGATCCCATTGAACAAAAGAATGAACTGAGATTCAGAAATGATGAATAAATAATCACTTGCCCAAGGTCACACAGCGAGTAAAAGAACTTGGACATAAACCTAGTCCTACCTCACTCTTCCACTGGGTCATCCTGCCCCTTTCTGGAGAGGGGGAGGGGGTTGTTTGGGGAAGGCAGTGTAGACTAAGCACACATCCAGCAGGGCGCCCCTCCTGGAGGAGGGCTCCAGAAGCTGATGTATCCACAGTCTTGCTCCAGAGAAAACTGGAGTCAGGTGCTAGGGAGACTGACTCCAGGGAAACCACTAGGAGAGACTCCATCACCCAGAATTTCCTCGAGGTGGATAGAGTGATCAAGGGGCTGGGAGGGGCACTGTAATGAGCAATAAAAGGGGTTAAATTAAAAAAAAAAAAAGGAAAGCAGCATTTAACCAGAGTCAATGAAATTAGATAAAATTATCTGCTAGTCTTTATGAAAAGATCTAATGCTGTCCTCTACAATAAAGGCTCTATATGGCTTGCAAGATATAGTAAAATTAATTTTATATTGGGCTGCCAGGTGCTGTTAGAATAACATGTTTATATAAACTTTCCCAGAGCTTCAAACACTGAGTTGTAAAGGCCAAGTCTTAGGGAGTGGCTTAGTGAAGAAACACTCAAGTCTCTGCATTCTCCCTGGGGGCAAAGGCTCAGAAATCTTTATGGCTCTATATCCTGTTGGGTGTTTTTCCTTAAACAGCCTCTCCTGACAACACCTGGTGGGGCCCTGTCCATGAATGTTGTGATCTGACTCTAGGTTCCTGTTCCACAGCAAAGGAATTGCAAATGATTGTCTTTGCTTAAAACTAGATGAGGATAGTTCCTAATAGAGAGACACTGATTAGACTCCAATTTCTGAATAAAAGGTGCCAGGATCATTGTAATTATGAAGAAAAGAAGCTTGTCTAGAAGAAATTGGGACATTGTTTGAAGTGCTGACTCCCTGGATAGCCAAGGTGGTCTGGAGTGGGGTGAGCAACTGCTGCCCAGCTACGTCTACACTGCCTGCTTCCCTTGTGTCTGGATGGGTTCCTGTAGCGTCACCAATGAAATAGGAAAAGGGGTCACAAGTGACTCATTCAGACCACAGAGATTGAAAAGCAAGTGTGCCTACATCACCCCCTTTTCTCTTCTGCTGACTTCCTGCAGAAGGGCACAATCACCTGGAAATCCCTTGTTAAAGACAGCAGAGCCACAATGTGGACGGAGCCTGGGTCCTCAAATCACCTCTTGGGGATAAGATCACTCCCATCTAGGAAAATCCATTTTGGACATAATGTGAGTGAAAAATAAACTTCTATTAAGCCATTATATTTGGGAAATTTATTTAGAGCAGATAATATCCCAATAGAATGACATTCAGCCCTAAGACTGAGGAGGTACTTATTTTATTATTCTTTAATATGCAGCATATATGTTGTTTTTCTCTGCAATTATGCCCACTGGCATTCCTGCTAATTGATTATGTAGCATTTTCATCAGTCTTTATGTGGCCCCATAATCCTTTGTGCATTGTGATTATTACTAATTAATTGAAGCTGGCACTCAGAATAACATCTACTTACTGTACCAACATGAGTGTGAGCTCCCTGGGCTAAACATTTAAATATCCATCACTTAACATATTGCTAACACATAGTGGCAGCTCAAAAATGTTTGTTGAATGGAAGAAGAAAGGACAGGTAGATATCCGACAAGGAAGATCTTATTCTGATATATTCACCTCCCTACTTAGGCAGGGGAGCTACTACCAAAAAAAAAGGGCAGGGGGCTATACATGACGGGTATTTTAGTGATCCTGGAGCACATGGCAATGGTTGGGCAGAAACAGCAAGTGCTTGGAGAACTTCTACGTTTCTCCTAAACTGCTCCTCTCCCCTCGTTGTTACACTGTAGTCTCCACTCGAGAAATTCTCAAGCACCCCATTTCTATCCATGCTCCCAAATGTTGCATAAACAATCTGAAATGGAGCCTTTCCTTCTACTTGTTTAAGTCCCCCCACCCCACCCCCGATTCTTCTAAGTCAAATTCAGGGTTCTAGGGCCTGGAGAGAGGGGACCCAACACACCTGCCTCACATCTCGCCTTGTCTCTCATGCTTGAGTGTGTCCCGTCTGTCCTGAGACGACAAGCCTTGTGTGGAAGAGGCCACACACCTTGTCCTCGTGTGTTCATAAACTCTGGTGTGGCCGTCGATTTTCAGGCACTAAGTGACGCTTTTGGTCAGTGGATGCTGGATTTGAAAGAGATTTGGGATCCGATGGGGTTGCCATCTGCTCTGTACAGATTTTGGGGGGTTTCAGGGGTCTCGGAGGGGAGCATACCTTTACTTACTGATTTCAATTTCATCGAGTTGGCATTTGCTGTCAACACTGATTAAGTCTCACCGTTTCACGAAGACAGGACGTCACGTCCAACCCCCTGGTGAAGGCCTCTTGATCCATCTCCCGTCTCCCCGCCCCGCAGGCCGGCCCCAGGCCAGGCAGACCTCCAACATTCAAACGGGCAGCAAATGAGGTCCCCCACCTTTTCTCCTCCCTCAAAGAGGATTCTGGTGCCAACACCATATGTTGAAAGGGCCCAAGCACAATCCTATTACCATTGCAGGAGGCATTAAATAATTACATTAATTTACCTAAATATGGAAAAAAAAATCTTTACAAATCAGGGACACTGGGCAGATTTTCCGGCTGCACATTTTCCTCTTGGCACGGCAGGCTGTCCTGTGGGGGTCCTATTGCTACTTGGAGTGTTTCCTTTAATTGTGGGGCGCATGGCTTCTCTTGTTCTGTTTAATTTTCTCAAAGCTGGTTTCACATTCTGGCTACAAACAGATTGTAGGAAAAAACGGCCACAAAAGTATGGATTGTGCTGGAGAGTACCCTGAGGGGGCGTGCGTAAAAATAGTAATTTCTTGGATATGAAACCTTCCACGGGGCAGCCTCTCACTGGATTGCTTTACAGACAAGGCTGACAGGGTGCAAGGGGGAGCAAAAAGGAGAAATGGAAGGAAAGGGGCAAAAGCGGATAGGAGAATGGGACTGGGGCTGGTGAGGGAAGTGGGGTGTCCCAGCTCCGGGTGATGGAGAACAGTGGGTGCGTCTGGCCTCAGCAGGCATCTCTGCAGGCCTCTTCCTAGGTCTGTATTGTCGCGATCGGCCCTCACCGTGTCTGACTCACCCGTGAGCTGAACTCGGGGCTGTAGGAGGGCAATGGGTGCACAGCCCTGCCCGCCTCACAGAGAAGGCCCGTCCTGGAGGCCCGGGGGGCACGGCTCTGCCCTCACAAGTTCCTCTGACCCAAAGGCACTGGATTCCCCTCCTTGCATAAGACCTTCTAGAAGATGCTCCTCCAAGCCTCTGTCCTGGACCGGATTTTTGCCTTTTGTTTCTAGACCTTAGTAGAGGGGTTTCCTTTCCATCCCAGCACTTGGACATCACATGGAGTGAAATTGCTGAAAACTTCCCAAACACTGCCGTGTCGTTTGTAGCTTTGTGGCCTGGTGAGCTGGTCGCAAAGCGTGATGAGGCCCCGTAGCTCTCTTTATGTCCACAGGGACAGGAGATGTGGCTAAAGCCCCCTCTGTGGGGGCAAAGGGTAGGGTCGGTGGACAGCGGTCACTAGGGCTGGGGGGTGGCCTGGTCGGGTCACTACACTCGAAGAAGCGTGAACCCAGACTCCTAAGGCATCTAGAGCGCTGTGAACCAGTCATCACCACAAAAAATAAATAAAAACGTAGAATAAAACGGCTGCTTCTGGGAGTGGACGCCCATCGATGTTGGGGTTCAGTGGCGACTCTCACACACTTTATCTGGGGCAGAGACAGGAAAAGAGCCGCTGCGCCCCCTGAATGTGAGCCTCCCCGCTTCCCCAAGGCCTCAGGGGCCCCCCTAGGCCTGAAAATGGTGCTGGCTCCCAGCACCCCTTCTGAGGCCCAGGGGGAGACACACCCTCGGGTGGGCCAGAGCATCTGCAGAGACCCCTCATAGACAACCTGTGGTGCTTTTCGGAGAAGGTGCTAAAGTGTGGGCAAGGCTCTGATGCAAAGAGGTGAGAGAAAGCCGGGGGGGGGTGTGTGTGTGTGTGTGTGAATGTTCGTCCCTTCCCATGCCGAGTGGCCTGGTCCCTCCTCACCAAGTATTTGCTGGAATCAGGATCTGGCTGTCACTTAGGGTCCAGCCCCAAACATCACACAGGGTGAGCATTTCCTGGAAATGTCGCACTCATTTCTAGCCCACACGTATTCTTGACTTCTCTCTCCTCACTGTTGTTTATTCCCAGCTTTCTGTCCATTGAATGAACAGTTCAGGCAACACCCAAAAATATGCGAGATGGGTCAAAGACACCCTTTATTTGTACTTCCTCCCACATGGTGGCACTGGCAGAGGAACAGGGCAGAAGAGGGTTTGATGAAGGGTTTGATAAGGAGCAGAGGGCCTGAGAGCGCAGTAGCGACTAGCAGGGCAGAGTTACCTAAGCCAGTCTGAGAGGGGCTGAGAGGCCCGGAGAGGGAGCAGGGAGAGCCAGCCCGGCCCCATTGTCCTGCTGGCAGGCAGTGTGCTTGCAAGGGCCCCCCCGGACTGGGGTTTCCTTGTCCCTTAAGTAAGGCACCACCTCAGTGATCTCCGATGTCCTCATGGACACACTAATACATTTTCAGTGCAATAGAAAAATCTTACACACCGCCAGAAGGAAATTTCCAAAGTTCCTGCATTCAGCCAGCCTATACATCCTAATTTCAGCTTCCCTCTGTATTTCCAGCTCCTTCCCTCGACACAGGCAAGGCTGGAGACACACACACACACACACCAGATTTTATTTCAGCATCTCAATAACCTCAGGACGTAGGGTCCACTCCATATCCGTTTTCGGATGAGGGAGTTGAAGCTGAGAGGGAGGGTCCATTTGCCTGAGGTCACACAGACGATGCAGTCAGGGCTGTGATGTGAAGCTTCTTCTTCTTTTTTTTTTTTTTTTCAGGATATGAGGCTTTTGGTCTTGATGACCGCGTGTCCCAGACCCAAAGGCCAGCAGAGCCGGCCCTGTAGCCCTCAAATTTAAGAGATTTAGGAGAGATGATAGAGATGTTAAACTAGATGGACAGATACCACTCGCTCTCCAGTGATGTAAGTCTGCATATACACGTATGTATCTTCATAGATCAATATAGATAGATGCCGTTTGTATCTATCATCTGTCCATCCGTCCATCTCTCTCTAGTCTGTCTAGATCTGGATAGAGTATTCAGTTTGTAACCATTTTCATAGGATGGTGAGCTGGGAGAGGCGGTAAATTTAGAGTCAAACTTCATGAACCCACAGCTCAGAGAGGGGGTATGACGTGGCCAGATTCATCCAAAGCTCAGAGAGAGGGTATGACGTGGCCAGAGCTATCCGGCAGTTCTGTAAGTCAACACGAGTAGCTCCTCACACCCCGTAGTTCACGTCACGCAGGATTCTGACACGTACTCGCTGCACCCCCGGAGGTTTTAAGGACGGTTAAAAACAATCCCTGCGTCTGAACTTCTGTTGGCTCAGTGAACTCAGCCGATTTACCAGATGCAGGAAAGCGAAACAAATGCGGCGCGCAGCCGCTTCACCCCGCGTCTCGCTTGGCGGAGGCCCCTGGAGCCGCGGGGGACAGCGCCCCAGCCTGCGCCGGCGTTAGGGATCACAGCGGAAGCATATTGTCATCAGATTAATTTTCCGACGCTCCTACCCCGACCACAAAATCCTGAGAGAACGAGTGTCAAATACACTTAATAATTGCATAATTATGACATCTGTTACTCTCCAGCACCTCTTAGTGGAAAATTAACTGAAGAAATAGCAGGTTCAAAGATGTGTTAACACTCTGATAGCAGATTTAATTGAAATATGACGGGGGAGGATAATGGAGATTAAATTAAGCTCTCAGATAATCATCTGACACAAAGATAATTGAGCCAGCCTCTGCCGCGTTGATGAACGCTTCAGAGAGGCTGGCGGGGCGGCATCGGGAGCATCTTATCCTTCAGGCAAAATGGAATTCTCCCCCCGCGCCCCAGCTCTTGTCATTCAACATTTGTATCCTGCAAATCGATAATGTGAACAGCAGCATAATTGGAAATAAAAGATGATCTGAAATCCACAGGAAATTAGGTTGAAGTGCGGGGAGGAAATACACTCGCGTCTCAGACCCGGGGTGAGATTCCGTGAGCAGGACCAGAGCGGGCTGGCCCCCGCCCTGCGTCTCCCCGGCCAGCGCCTCTTCCCCGTGGGCGAGGCAGGAGGGTCCCCAAATAAAAATGCACGATGCAAGGCAAGACCGTCACCTGTGCTGCTTCTCCTCTCCATGTTCCACAGGGCAAGCCGGGGCTGCTACCTGGTGCCAGGTCCCGGGGCAACCCCAGAAGGAGCTGGGGTGGTCAGCTGCAGCCACCCTGCGGGACCCTCCCCACGCCTTGTGCCCCACCTCCCTGTGAAGGGACTGGGCATGACAAGTCAAGAATAGAAAATACAATGGCAGTGATCCCTCCCCCCAACTTACCAGCACCCCAACTACTGAGTTCTGGGTTTTGGCCTTTAAACCCATGTGATTTATCTTCTTTACTGATGCTGATCCAAGAGAAAGCAGTTGCATCTCCTGTAAGATTCCACTTAACACCCTGGGGTCTCGTATCCAAGGTCCCCAAAATGCCAAAGTTTCTGGTTCACCACCCAGCCTCGTTTTCAAGACTCCTTGAGGTGAGACCTCAGGTGACTCGCTGCGACTCACCTTGCATAGGGCCTGAAAGTAAGGAAGATTACATTGCGCTGAAAGCCAGGAGAATGAGGGGGTCCTCCCGGCACCTCTTCTCTAAGTGTATTTTCACAACTGCTGGCTATCGGCAATAAATCTCATCTCATCTTATTCCCACCTAACCTGTGATGGCAAAATCTGTCCTAGGATTTCTGTGGGAAATTTATCAATGCATCAAAGACAAGGCATCCGTGAGAAGGCAACTTAGGAGATCATTTTAATCGTCTTCCTGCAGCCAGATAATGCGGCACCAGAAATTTCTTCCAAAGAGAACATTCTTGACCCTCCCCTGCCCTCCCTTTTTATCTCCTGGCGGGAAGTGTGGGGCCTGTAAATCAAACAAACCCACCTTCCTCCTCCTGTTCTAATGCCGCGCTGACACTGGATTGCTGTGAAGAAGAGACTGCTGAGAGGAAATGCTAGAAAACGTCAATGTGTCCACAGAGGTGACATATCTTGCTGCTCCCACCGCTATAAGAATTTCTGTTGTTCCTTCGAGAAGTTGATTATTTTTCACGTCGTGTATTATTTTGGCTTCTTGGGCAAGTTGCACCAGTTTTGCTGAATATGTAAATCCCTTCTACATATTTCAAAATAATATCTAATTAAAATGTCAAGGTTATAGCTCATGTGGCTGGAGTGGACAGGGTTCCACCTCCTCCTTCAGCCTCTCAAAGGAACATTTAAAATATGTCCTCTAATTAGGCGTAATTATAAATTCCAATTAAAAAGGAAGCCACACAATTTTGAAGATATTTTTCTTTGATGTGACTTGCTTAATTTATGTGCTTGTTGCACTAAATGGTCTGGGCTTCCTCAGATGTATTTCCAGACAGAAAGGACCCCCAAAATTGCAGGGAGCAAAACCGACCAAATCTGAGAAAAGTAGTAAAGTTCATTAAAAAAGGGTTATTACCTCTATAACTTCTGGACTTGGTGTTCATCGATTAGAGATTAAACAGCATCCTTTGTACTACTCAGATTGGGATTTTTAATTAGGATGTCATTATTCCATAGATATACTGAATGCCAAATTGATTTTTGAAACCTTTTGAAATAATAGCACTACTTCTGCAAAATGAAAATCATAATAGATTATTGACATCTCCAGGAGTTTTGATCCAAGGGCATCTCCCCAATGTCAACACTTTCAATATTTTTAGTTTCATGCAAAGAGGCATCATAATTAGGCTCAGAGTATAAGTTTGTGCCATTGACTCTGTGTTATTAATGCTGACAGCATCACATTGATCACCTTTGAAATCTAGGAGCAACGGCATTGTTTATGGCGGTATTGTTTGCATACACTGAGCTCTGCCTTTTGTTTTTGCTTCACTTACAAAGTAGGCATGTGTTCATATTCATAATAAGTGGCACCCTTAATTCACAAGATCAGAGGTTCACTCTCTTTCTCAATCCATAGTGCCTTTCATGTGTCAGTCATTTTTTCAGAGTACCCCCTCTTTGGAGAGATACCCCAATAGTTCCAGTAATTAAGTACACACAACTTAATGTTGTCGTTACTTTGTTAATATTGTAAATATATTTGTGCCCTAATGACTTAGTAGGATTATTATTATTATTATTTTACATTTTAAAAGGACAGGTTTATTAGGAAAAGGAGGAAGAAAAAGAGGCACCTGCATAGTCACAGGTGGGCAGGATCATTAACTTAGTAGGATCATTAAAAAAAAAAAATACGCTGAAATTGAGAGAAAAATTTTAGGTTTATTTTGTGCTCAAATACCCATAATTATTACAAATGGGATGTCTGTCCCTTTTAGACTCTGCATAGCTTCTGCAGTTTGGGAATCAGTTGGGCCTCACTGCCTTCATTTCCAGGTCCACTCTGAGTCTCAGATGACTCTTGCTTTAGAACACAGCAAACCGAAAAGCCAGCTACACACAGGTAGGATGTCATGGAAAGAATGTCGAGTGCAAACAGACAGCCTACTAATTGGGAGAAAATCTTTGCCCACAATACAACCGATAAAGGACTGATAACTAATATCTACAAGGAGCTCACACGACTCAACAAAAACAAAGTAAACAATCCAGTCAGAAAATGGGCAGAAGAGCTAAAAAGACACTTCTCCAAAGAAGAAAAGCAAATGGCCAACAGCCATATGAAAAAATGTTCATCATCACTTATAATCAGGGCAATGCAAATCAAAACCACAATGAGATACCACCTCATGCCAGTGAGAATGGCGCACATTAAAAAAACAGGCAATAACAAATGCTGGCGAGGATGTGGAGAAAAAGGAACTCTTCTACACTGCTGGTGGGAATGCAAACTGGTCCAACCACTGTGGAAAGCCGAATGGCGTTTCCTCAAATTAATAAAGGTGGAGTTACCATATGACCCAGCAATACCACTTTTGGGAATCTACCCAAAGGACACAAAAACACTAATCCAAAAAGATACATGCACCCGTATGTTTATTGCAGCACTATTTACAATAGCGAAGATATGGAAACAACCCAGATGCCCAATATAGATGAGTGGATCAAGAAGATGTGGTACATATACACAATGGAACACTATTCAGCATTCAAAAAAGATAAGCACATGCAATTCGCAGCAACATGGATGGAACTAGAAGGGATCATGCTCAGCGAAATAAGCCAAAGGAAAAAGAAAAATATTGAATGGTCTCACTTATAACAGGAATATAGGGGACCCAAATACAAAAGCGTCAACCAGCGAGAGATGGGGGAGGATTGGAGCTCAGAACAGGGGAGAGGGGAGCACAGGGGACTGTGGTGACGATTCACGTGTGAATTGGTGGTGGGAAACCTACGGGAAATATACGGTAATGTAAAAGACACAAATAAAAATAACAACAAAAAAATGTCGAGTGCTCTGATAGTGAAACTAGGAGCTACCTCAAGCTAGTAGTTTGCATAGTGTTACTGTGTTTCCCTCAAATACATAAAATGCCAGAATTTTCTGTGAATTTCTGGCAGCACGGGGGTGCCTTGGCACACAGTTTGGGAACCAGGGTAGGTATTTGCGCGCATTGCTATTATAGGATAGACCTATATACCTAAGACCATATGGGATATACGTGCCTTTTTATATTCTCAGTGCCTTGCACAGTGACTAACATGCTCAATGGACAATGTATATAAAGAAGTCCTTTTTGTTAGCACGTTTTCTGTTTTAATGTTTTTAGTTCAGGGTACGATCTGCGCACCCAGGACCTCGCCAGTCCCCGCGACACATGGATATGGGCTTTGGCACATCCTCAAAAGGGCTTAAGCAGAGGAAGTGATCAAGCGTCATCTCTGTTTGAGACGTTTCAAAGATACTGCTCTGTAAAAAAAAGGCTCATCTCTGCAGCCACTAGATTTTCTGTCACCCGGGAAAATGACTGAAGCCCCCCCAACCCCGCCCCCCAAGCTGCTCAGCCCGTCAAGTAGCGGAACACACTGAGAGTTTGGGCCAAAAGGGGTTCAGTCCATGAACCCTGAGGCCTGATTCCAGGGCAGATGGAGGTGTCTGTGCCCCCTAGTGGGGGCTCTCTTCCCCATCCGGGCCTCGCCCTCTCTTGCCCCCAACCGGACCTACCCCCACACCCATGCTGCC
>PVIJ01021201.1:0-19055 GCA_004024925.1 Scalopus aquaticus | reverse complement strand
GTGCGGCGAGAGGGTTCACCAGAGACAGAGCGGGTAGCAGAACAGGCAGATCAGAAATACACTGCTGAGGGGAGCAGCAGGTGAGGCAGGAGAGGTCTGCCGCGCCACGTGGGATTCTCCCTGGCCAGGCGTCGAACTCACGTCACCGCTGCCGACAGCTCCACAGCGCAGCGCTCAACCGCTGCGCCACTGGGGAGGCCCCTGGTTTAAGGTTTTTTGAGTAATGTCATCCTCATTTTTTGCGTGTGTGAACTGTAAATAAAGTCTCAACGATAGACAGAGTTTATTAGATAATCAAAGTGAGTATTTGAACCCAGGAAGTGCTCTGACAGATCTAACTCTTGAGTGCTATTCCAATATACAAATTTGGATTTAGTTTATATAGGTAGGAACAGTGAATCATTGACATCAAGAATGTAACTATTCTTCACAGGCGGAGCTTCTAGTTCTAAGTTGTCCAGACCTAAAGTTATGTTTGTGCTAGAGGAAAGTAATGCAGGATTTATTCTTTTTCTGAAGAATGTTTCTGCAGAGATACAAAAGCTGGGTACCCATTGTTAAGTCTTTTTCATTTGGCTCTTTGGTCAGCAGTGGGGTGAAAAGCCTGGCTTTTCTGCAGGCATCAGATTTTGCATAGTTGTTTCAGACATGCAGATGGTTTTGTTCTCTACAAGACAGTGATATGTTCACATTTGTTTTGTCTTAATTTTTTATTTCTTTGTTTAGTTACCTGTCTGGCTAATTCTATAGATTCTGGCTACCCTGCCTTTGTAGCCACTGATGTCTCTGCTCATTAAAAAAGCAGGTTCTTTCCTTTCTTCTTCTTTCTTCCTCTCCCTTCCTCTTCCTCTTTTCTTTCTTCTCTCCATTTTTTCTGTCTGTTCTTCTCTCCCTTTCCTTCTCCTTCTACTCTATCTTTATTACTTTTTTCTTGCCCCTCTTTCTTTCTTCCCTTCCCCCCATCCCCACTCTTTTTACTTCTTACTTTCTTTTTCCTGGATGCCTAGGAGTCACTCCTGAGTCATCATAGCTTAGTGATAGCTAATGATTAGTCATAAGTTGTGCCTTAAGTCAGAAAAGATTCCACCTTTGGTTGAGGGAATCTTACGGATTGAACCACATATTAACCATTCAAGACCTTTACAAGTCTGCTCTGAATTCTGCTATCTCTGCAAAGCCTCATATTTGCCTAGGGGTAAGGAGAAAACCATGGCACCCTTTAGTCTCTCCTGAGTATGTATGAAATCTCTATTAATAAAATTCCAGGAATAAGTGGGAGCTATGTAGAATACACTACTGCTGTGTCATTTCCCAGATATCTGTTAAATTTTAGTTGGTCTCTTTGCCTCAATTAGTATTGAAGCCTCAGGCAATTGTAATGACCTTTGATTTTTTTTTGAGAGAAAATAATTTTTATAGCCTCTCAACCATTTTTTAAAAAATACATATTTTACATCATTCTTCCTTTTTGTACAATGTATGCTTTCTTCTCTCAGGTGTAGTCCCCACAAAATTCCCACCACCAATTCCCATCCTCACAATTTTTTTTTGACACCAGTTTCTGTTGTTTTCTACAATCTCCCCGAGCATGGGACATTTTTATGAACTTCCAAGTTGGTGTATCTTTCTGGTGACAGCCAAGCTGCTGGTTCTGGGCCTAAGGTGTTGCCAGGCCAGGGGAGGGGTTTGAGCAGCCTCTGGTTAAATTGCCCCATTGTTCTTACTGAGTTTCATGTAGCTCTTAAGTAAGCACCTACCAATATGTTATACATATTTGATCATTTTCCAGAATTCTGACAGATTATTTTGAAATTTTTATCTAGTATTATCACTGATGTTTTAGGAAAATGATTAGCTGAGCTCCTCACTTGGCCATTGAGAATACCCTTCTCCATGCAGACAATTTAAAACATTTAAATCAGACAAACAAATGAGTTTCACTTCCTAAAAATTGAATGCAAAACACAACAGTGAGCATAGCCACTTATAAAGTTGGTGACATACCAAAAGTCAGAGACTATTTTCAGTGATTTTGAAGTGTAAATTTACTTATACCTGGAGCATGTACTCTACGGTCAGAGAACAAATCTTAAATCATTTTCAATAATCATATTGTTGCTGATAATATTTGTATCGTTATTGTCAGACCATCCTGTACATAGTCTAGAGGGATAAATGAAGATTACAAAGGATAATATATCAAAGGGTTAAGTGAATATGTAATTGTGTTGATTCATTGGGAACCAAATTTTCTGCGTGGGAGAAGCTGAAAGAGAGGACTGAAATCGTTCTGTAGCTCTTCACTTGAAAGTATAAATGTGAACTCATCACAATATTTATCCTTAAAAAAAGGCTTTAGTCACTTAAACAATCCAGAAACCAACACTAACTCAGTTGTGGTTCCCACATGATGTTTTCCCACAAGAAGGAAACAGACAGCAAGAGAAATGTCTAGTTTCTAGTTTGACGCAGAACATTTCTACAAAAGTCTGGAACAACCTTATCTCACCAGAAAGTAATGGAGATCTCAATGACGAAGGCATGTTGAAAGAATCCAGAAGCAGCTAACTTGATAAGAATTCCACGTCCCAGGCAAGACAATTTGAACTTAAGTAAAAACAATGGTAGGAAAGAATCTAGCATTTCAGAATTCTTGAAATTATGAGTATGCAATAATGCAAAAAATTGGTCAGCTAGGTTGCTGTTTGAATCTAATGTTAATATAAATAACTCATTCTCTTGAAAACTGCAAATCAGTAAAAGACTCAAGTATTTTGTATTTGGTAATATCTGAATAGTGAGACAGTTATTTTGGACAACGTATCTTTTCAGAAATATTATAGCTAATAAATAAGGTATGATATCTTTATATACCCCATAAAGAAATGGCAGATCTAGGCCAGTGGTTCTCAAGGTATGTTCAGGGATTCCTGATAGGGAACTTTCTGAGTCCACAAGTTCTAAACTAGTCTTAGAATAATAATGAGTTTATTTTATTATACATTTTTTTCAGAGAGTATAGGGCATGTGATGTTGCATCACATTGTATTTGGAAACAAATCTGAAAATATGACTGACTTCTATTAAGTCAGATGTTAAAGAAATTTACAAAATAAAAAAAAATTTGAAAGGGTTACAAAGCCACTATTCTTACTATATATTTTTGAAGAAAATTAGTAAAGGTATTATTTTTATACACATTCAGTTTATTTTTGCTTTAATAAGTTAGTTGATAAATATATAAAGTATGTTTTCCTTCCAATATACTGTCTATTTATCTATCTACAATTATACATCATATATCTAAGTTCCAATCCTCATACATCACTGGTGTGAATGTAAGATGGTATAGCTCCTGTGAAAAAATGTGCAAAAAGTTAAACTTAGAGTTAGCCTTTTGACCCAGCAATTCTACTTCTAGGTACATTCCCATAATAATTGAAAAGATCTGTCCAAACAAATATTTGTACAAAGATGTTCATAGCATCTATTTGTACATAGATGTTCATTTTCACAATAGTGTGTAAATAGTAAATAGGACGAAACACCCAAATGCTCATCAATTAATAAATGTACAAACAAAATGTGGTGCATATGTACAGTGGAGTATTATTCAGTCGTCAAAAGGAATGAAAGAGGGCTACATAATACAATGTGACAGTACCTCAAAAACATCATGTTAAGTAAAAAGAAATCATATACAAAGGGCACATAGTGTATGATTCCATTTATTTGAAATATACAAAATAGGTAAGTCCAAAGATACAAAATTAAGACTATTGGTTTAGAGGAGCCTGAGAAAGAGGAATGAGGGGGTAGGGGATGATGCTAAATGGGTGTGGGATGTTTTGGGGAACAATACAAATGTTTTGCAAGTTGTTAGAACTAGCGGTTGCCAACATTGCAATGTATTAAATGCCACTGAATCATACACTTCATAATGGTTAATTTTATGTTTCACTTAAATAAAAAAAAGAATTAATGAAAAATCCACTATATAACATGAAAGGCCCAAGTCTGTAAGATGTTCCATTAGAAAAGAAAGGAAGAAAAGATGGGAAATCCTTGGAAATAAAAAAATTGCCTAAAAAGTAAACACAAACAGATCGATAAAAATTTCCTCCTCATCAACAAGAGAGACAAGAAGACAAAAAAATAGAATTTGAAATGCAAGTATATCTGGACATATGAGTGCTATTTACATATAAGGACCAAGAACCTCACTAGACCACCCTTTAAGTGAGACAGCTGAAAACAGCGAGATTAGCTCTCTCACACAAGATTTCTTAAAAATTGTTCATGGCAGTGAACCTATGGAACATGGAATAAAGTGAATCTTGGGTGTTCTACCCAAAACTATAACTTAGAAAGAAATGATGCTAATGTCAAAGGGCAAATGACATTAAGTCTTCTGTGGTCTGTTACCCAAAAAGTGGGTAAGATTACATCATGTGTTAGATTCTGGGAATATTGTTCAGACTTACTTTGGAAATGGGAGAGTTTTTCTGGATTTCTAATTAGGCAGTACTAATCTTGGATGTAGGCTACTCTTCCTAATACTGTCAACAATTCATTTCCAGGAATAGAGAATGTTATGTTACTCATTTTGTGTTTTCTTATCTATGTCTGTAGGATTTATTAGTGAAAACCCAATACACTTGGAATGTTTTGGTACTGCATTTCTGTTAGATAGTAAGTACATTGATGCACATTTGTCATTTTTTTCCTGAAAAAAATTTTCTTGGAGAAAATTCAAGAATTCTCTTTAAAGCTAACATATTGATTAGAGTCTAAATATTTCACTCGGTGGGTGCTAAATGTATTTTAAAATTTCCTAAGGATACAAAGAGATGATAGTAGATGACATCACAGGACAAATATGTCTGAAAAAATGCAAACTCCTTGCTCATCTATTAATGCTTTATTTAGTGAAAGGAAAGCCCCAAATGTAGATAAAGGTTGTGAAATATTGTAGAAAGACAAGGGATTACTACTGCTTAGAGTTAACTCTATGCTAAAGGGACCTGGGAGGTCACCCCAACATGGCAGAATAGGGGAGGTTCTGATAAACCTTTCCCCAAAATACAACGATAGAAAAACTAAACTTTGCTCTCAGGAGATGCCACCATCTCATCACTGGGGATGGGGAACTGAAATATGAATATTTTGCTCTGAACTTGGTGACTCACTGTTAGGGTGAAGGAGGAGGGCAAGGAAGTTGCAGGCAGAGAGGCAGCCACGCTAGTCATTTGAACAAACTGGGGTCTGGGCACGGAACGAGTGGTTGTATGAACTGTACATGAGGAATTTTTGCCAAGAGGGGGGAATGCAGGTTTGCTTGTGCATAAGCACTTGGACTCTTGGTTCAATTGTGGGGAATCTGGCTGCTGCAGTCCAGGCAGCACTGACCCCTTCCCTGTTGGGAGCTCTGAGAGAGAATGTTACGTTACTCTGCGTTCCTGCTGCATGCCCCCTGCTTGAGAGAGGAGTGGCAAGGAGTTGGGGGGGGGTCCTGCAATCTGGGTTCTGTGAATCAGTGAATAATATTTGGTTTGCAAAGCAAGGGAAGAAGAGGCAGCAAAAATCTCTCTACCTGGAATAACCCTCCTTTTTTCTAAGACTGATACCAAGTTGTTGGTATCAGTTGCCTCCACTCCTCACCTGCAACTAAGTTGAACAAAGATAAACAACAACAACAAAATCAATACCACAGCATGCCAACTGGAATAAACAAACAAGGCAATATACATGCCTAGGAGACAGTGGAACATCTGAACACATGGTGGAAAAGCTGAAGAGAAGAATAGAAATTCAGAGATCTCTGTAAAGGATATGGAATTTGAGGACCCAACATTTTATTCATTTATTTTCTTTATTGAGGTAACATAGGTTTACCACACTGATTTAGGGGAATAGGTTCATACCTCTGCAGATGTAATTTACCACCCCACCATCAATACACCATTAGGCACTGGACCTCCTTCTTGCTTTATTCTCATCCATACCCTTCCTTTCTTCTCTGGCAGTCATAATTATAGAGTGATATTTCTAGGGTTTGTTTTGGTTTAGATTAGTCAGTTCCTTTGTTTCTTCTCCCCTCTGTATTCCACATGTAAGTGAAACCATCTGGTGTTTGTCTTTCTCCTTCTGACTTATTTCATTTACCATAATCCCCTCCAGTTCCATCCATATTCACACAAATGGCAAGAGTTTATCTCTACCACATTTTACTAATCCACTCTTCTCTCAATGGGCATTTAAGTGGTTTCTATAATTCTGGCTATTGTAGATACTGCTGCAAATTAGTGATTTTTTGTTCTTTAGGCAGATAATTATGAGTGGAATTTGTTGGATCATATGGTAGATCTATTTTTAATATTGTGAGGAACCTCCATACTGTTTTCCATAGGGACTAGACCAATCTTCATCCCCACCAACATTGTACGAATGTTCCTTTTTCCTCCACATATTTGCAAACATTAAAAAAATATCATTCTTACTAGAGTGAGGTGATATAATACTGTGGTTTTGGTTTGCATTTCCTTGATGAGAAGTAATGTTGAATATTTTCTTTCATGTGTCTACTGGTGCCATCTGTATATCTTCTTTGGAGAAGTGTCTGTTTAGCTCTATTGCCTGTTTTCTGATTGGTTCTTTAGAGTAACAAATTTTAAAAGACTCAAAATGGTCTTTGCAGTTCAGGTTAACAAAGAAAGGAAAGTGCAGTATCTTAGGAAACATATTGAAGAACAGAAAGAGTTTTTCACTGAGGAGATTTAAGACATTTAGAAAAAAGAATAAAAGAAGCTGATGAAATGAGGAAAAATAAGGAAAACATACTAAATAAACTTTAATTGGCAGAGGAGGGAATTTCAGAAATTGAAGCTAGAAATTTACAAGCGAACCAAATGAAAAAAAAGACAGAGATAAGACTTAGGAAAAAATGAAGAAACTACACAATATATCATATGGAGGTAGAGGTTGTGCTCCCCAAAAGAGATGCTTATATAAAAATGAATGGCCAGTACATTTGAGGGTTGGGGAGATGAAGTGAGGTTGCACGTGACTTGTCACTGATATGGAGCTCAGAGTGGTGGTACAGTCTCAGCCAACACTTGATGGCATCACCTGAGGTTTTAAGGAAGGGCTGCGAACAGAGAACCACCTGGGTATGACTCATGGCTCGGCACTTACCTGTGATGCTAAGCCAGGTGAACCTGCTAAAATATCACTTTCCTTGTCAAAAGGGAACGGCATGACCGTGTATAATTACAGGGTCGTTTTGAGGATTAAATGAGATATTTATGTAAAAAATGTTATCTTTGACTCAGGCCAAATCTATAAACAGCATAACTCCTAGAGTTCTGCTTCATGCAAGAATAGTTGCTACTCAGGGCGTCCCTGGCGGTGCAGTGGTTGAGCGCTGTGCTGTGTTGCTGTCGGCAATGCGCGATGCGAGTTTGATGCCCGGCTGGGGAGATTCCCACATGGTGAGGCAGACCTCTTCTGCCTCGCCCGCTGCTCCCCTTAGCAGTGTATTTCTGATCAGCCTATTCTGCTCCCCACTCTGTCTCTGGTGAACCCTCTCGCCGCTCCACGCCTCTGGCCTGTACCCCAGCTTGTATGTATAAATAAATAAATCTTTAAAAAAAAATAGTTGCTACTCAAAGCTCCAGTGGTCAAGAGCTACAGGAAAGAAGGTCATAGACCAGTAGAAAGTGCAATTTTCCCCCCTCAAAAATTACTAAGGTGTAAAATGACCTTGCTGGGTTATAGATGGCAGTGCTTATCATATTTGATTGTGGAGTTTGGATCTACAGTGCGATAATCCAGGCAGTGTTTCAAATGCTCTCCTCCTGCAAATGGTTGTCAACACACTGACACAGAAGCAGGTGTGTCTCACACACATACAGAAACCAGAAGGGGGTTGGGTGGGGGTGGGGTTAGGAAGAATAAAAAAGGGGCGATGAGAGGAGTGCAGTGCCAGCAACAGAGGGCAGGTTCTCTATTGATTCAGGCAGACCCGTAGAGTCCAGAGCCCTCGGGGGCTTTCAGGTTTTAATGATCTTTCTAAGGCAATTGGAGCACAGCAACCAGGCGCAGGGCAGGCAGGGGGATGGGGGGCAGGGAGGGAAGCCTAAGAGGCATGCCCTCCCCCAATCTTTACTCCCTCTGGGTCCTCTGGTGTTCTCTGTGGTCTTTTCCTCTCATAGCTGTTCTCTGCCACATGCCATCCTCTGTGTGATGCTTATACCCTCGGTCCCTCGGTCTCTTGGCTCAGTTGTGCCCACTTATGCACTCCCACACCGTACTTCAGGCGTCCACCACCATCAGGCATGCGCACCCTGAGCCCACCCTCCCAAGTGCCTCCTGCATTCAAGGCCACAGGTGATATCCACAGAGGCCAAAAGCATGGCCATTGCTTACCCTAATGGGAGCCATGGCAAACTTTGGAGAGCGGGGGAATAGAGTGCCAGAAAAGAGGGCTGTGGGCAGGAAGGTGATGTGGGAGGGTAAAGCAAAGGGTCCCAGATTAAAGCAGGCTGTCCACAGGACCACTGTTTAACATTGCCCTTTTGTTTGACAGATGATGACATAAAAGATTGGGGAGGTGACATAAACTTTCAAAAGCACATGAAGGCAGTTGAGGCCAGAGAGAGCAGTTTCCCTAGAAAACTAGGCAAGTGAGAAAAAAATTGTCAGAGCAGAGTGGAAATGAGAGTCAGGGTAGGAGGCCCAGAGGTGTGGGAGGCCCAGTTTTTCTCTGATGTGCCATGTGGATGAGGAAGAGATTTGGCAGTTGGAAGGGAGAGGAAGTCACTCTAGCCTGCTGTGAAAGGGGCTTGCTAAAATCAGAGATCAAATACCAGCGAAGAGTCAGAGGTTGTATCTCCCAGTGAAATGCTGCTTCTGTCACTTCTGCTGCTGGCAGCTTGCTTCCCAGGTGGTTACAGTGAGGATGGTAAGAGCAGCCCCCCACAGGGCGGGGGTCTGGATGGAAGCACCCCACTCTCACAACCAGGGGCTGGTCCTCCTGTCTCCAGCCGTCTCCCCTTTCTGGAGTTGGGCATGGAAACTCTGGGGCTCTCCGGACTGGGTTTTTTTTTTTTTTTTCCTTAGGATCGCTTCAATTTCCATTCTTCCTCATTCCTGCCTGAGAATGCCTTCTCTGTGTCTCCCTTTCCTCTTTTTTTCCCTTACATTTGAAATTTAGAATTTATATCTGATATTGATACTCTAAAGAAAACAAGATACCATTTGCTCCTCACTTTTTTATCCTTCCCCCGCACACAGCCGTCCAGGGACAGACCTCGAGATGCAGATCTCGTCCTTCATCAATAGCACCTTCGCCCAAAACCAGGGTTCAGGGCCTCCCTGGTGGCGCAGTGGTTAAGCTCTGGGCTGTGGAGCTGTCGGCAGCGGCGATGCGAGTTCGAAGCCCAGCCGGGGATAATCCCACACGGTGCAGCAGACCTCTCCTGCCTCTCCCGCTGCTCCCCTCAGCAGTGTATTTCTGATCTGCCTGTTCTGCTCCCCACTCTGTCTCTGGTGAAGCCTCTCACCACTTCACACCTTTGGCCTGTACCCCAGCTGTATGTATAAATAAATAAATCTTAAAAAAAAATTAAACAAACAAAAACCAAAAAAACAAAACCAGGGTTCAGCCTGGTTGGACGATCTGCAGATTCATGGCTGGGACAGTGACAAGGGCACTGCCATCTTCCTGAAGCCCTGGTCGAAGGGCAACTTCAGTGTTGTGGAGGTGATAGAGCTGGAGGAGATTACCCGAGTGTGCTTCATGGGATTCTCTCGGAAAGTGCAGGACCGTGTCAATGAGTTCCACTTTGAATGTGAGTACAGATGTCTGATCTGGGGACACGCTCCATGGCCTTTCCCTCTCTCTTGGTTCTTGTTCCTTCTGACCTTTCTCCCCTCCTTCATGCTTTCCCCAACTGCACGAACACACTTCTCTAGAGTCTCACGCTCCGAATCTATCCCTCCTCAAGTGTTCCAGATTCTACCTGCTCTCTGCACTCCTGTCTTTGTGACCATCTCTTGGAGTGTTTGTTATAACTTCCTGCTCTCAACCCTCGAGCAAGAAGCCCTCCCTTCCAACCTGTGCCTGAGTGAACTAACATGGGATTTCCTCCTCCTCCAACTCATCTTCCAGCTCTGAGACCTCACCCCTCCTCTCAGTGTGGTCTTCCCCTCCCTCATCCTCCATACCCCCCCTTCTGCCCCCATTCACCTGGAATCTCATACTTTTGATGCCTTCAGTTGGTTCCTCAAGCTTTTCCCCTCTTATCCCCACACAGCCTGACAACAGCCCTTCTTCCTACTTAGGACATGCACCCCAATCCCCAATGCTTTCCTTTTTAAGAAATCTCCAAACCTATAGTTTGTTTTTGCCTCATCCTTTCATCTCTCAGACCTTCCTCTTGCCCCCAAACCCAAAGTTCTAGGTCCTTTACTCAGCCCTTTCATTCTTGCTTTTAATAAGCCTTTCTGTTTTCCTTCTACCCAGACCCCTTTGAGATCAAGGGCATAGCAGGCTGTGGCCTGCGTTCTGGAGAGCCCATGGTAAGCTTCCTGAAGGGAGCTCTAGGCGGACAGAATTTCCTGAGCATCAAGAACTATACCCGTCCCCGCCCCCGAGGGCGGCAGCAGCGTGGAGCAGGTGTGCGCGCTCATCATTCAGTATCAAGGCACCTGCGACATCATTAAGAAGCTCCTTGTGGAAACCTGCCCTCAGCTTCTCTTTGGTGTCCTCGATGCAGGCAAAGCGGAACTGCAGAGGCAAGGTTAGTTTGGTTCTCTCTCCAAGACTTTGCTATTTCATCTCTTACCATCTTCTTGAAACTCAAGGGGAGGAGGTCCCTAAGAAGAGAGGGGCTCCATCAAGTTTGGTTCGCAAAGGAGTGGGGGTGGGGTCACCGTCTACACTCGTGTGTGGCTGAGTCCCTACGCTCTAGGTTATAGTCAGTCTGATGCTTGCCCTTCTCTTCATCAGAGAAGCCCGAGACCTGGCTGTCTAAAGGCCCTAGCCCCGGGCCGGGCCGGCTGTAGCTGGTGTGCCATGTCACTGGCTTTCACCCAAAACCAGTGTGGGTGATGTGGATGTGGGGTGAGCAGGAGGAGCGGGGCTCTCTGCGAGGTGACATCCTGCCCAACGCCGATGGAACGTGGTATCTCCGCGCCACCCTGGATGTGGCATCTGGGGAGGTGGCCATCCTGACTTGCTGAGTGAGGCATAGCAGTTTAGGCGGCCAGGCCATCGTCGTCCCCTGGGGTGAGAAAGAACTGGGGCCCAGCTGGGAAATGGTTCTTGTCCTTCAGTCCTAGGGCTGATGTGCAAGGAGCTGGGAAAATGGGTAACAAATGTAGAAGATTCTAGAAAATACAGGTGAAAACTCTGGGAAGGCCCCACCCTTGTGAAAGAGAAACATGAACTGCTTTGTAGGTTGACACCCTTATTTATCTCCAGCCAGATGGACACTCCATCTTCCTGATAGTGATCTACTTGACTGTAATGGTTACCCCGGTCATGTTGGTTGTAGCTGACACATTGTTTAAAAAGCAGAGGTGAGTCTTGTTCAGTTTCTTCAACTTCTTACCCACTCACTCTCCTTTCTTTGATCTTCTTTGTTCCTTCCCCTTTTCTCTCTGATTTCCCTTCTTTGATAACAAGGTGTCCTTTTCCCATAGCTCACAGCAGAACGTCCTCTCTCTCCATGTACTCATGCCTGCCTTTCCCACAGGGGCCAACACCCAGGGCCCCAGGAGTTCAAGTTATCAACTCTGCTGGGGACAGGAATTGTGGATTAAAAACAGATTATTGAAGAAATGGAAAATAAGCCTGAAACAACTTTGGTGACTTTAGTTTTATCTTATATAGAAAATCCTTGCCTGTTTCTCCTTGAACAAGCCACACCTATGAACATTAAGCATGCTTTTAGTGAAACAGCTTGTTGTGGCAGATTCTAATCCCTGTGGAAATCTGTTGCTCCCCCTGCTTCCCTCTCTTCCAGCAGTACCCTGCTTTGGCCACATGTTACTCACTATTGATCGTACAAACCAATTCAGGTGTCACTTTCTTCTGGAAACTTCCCTGGATTGCTCAATTGAGAGCTCTTCTGTACTCTGCAAATTGGACTCATCTTCCTAAATATAGTGATCTCTTCCTGCTTTCACCAGGGAGGCTTTTGTTCTTCTCTTTTTTCTCCATTGCTTAAAAGCAGACTTTAGGTTTTGTACTTTTACCCATGACCAAAGATTTTGTCTGGATTCAGGGCCAACATCATGAGCATATGACCTCTATAGTTGTTGTCATTCCGAAATTCTTGAACAAGAATTTGTTTTTTCATTGCAAGAATTTGCATTTTCATTTTATATTCAGATAAATTATGCATCTGATTCAAACGGAATGTGCTATTTCTCAATAAATGCTGACCAGATAAATGTATTGTCAAATCAAGCAAAGATGTGTTAATCCACCCCTCTTGACATCTCTGCATCATTTGGTTGTAAGCTTATTGAAACTCTTGCTCTCTCCCTCTGTTTCTCACCAGAGTAAAGGACGCAGGCAAGTGCGCATCATGATTGGGGGGCTTGTGCTTCTTCAGACATGTTAAAAGAAAATAATAACACCTGATGTGCCTCCTGTCAAACTGAGGCCAGGGCTGGCATGCCACCCCTGCTTCTGGAGATCATCTATGTCTGTGTGTATGCTCATATTCAGGGGAGAAATTATGTGCATTCTGAAATATATGCAACTAAATCTTTGTCCTTAGTCACATTTTAATTCTTAGTCATTTCATATTTTTTAATTGTAGAAGACAATATAAGCATTTAAAAACTACCTCTTTGCTAAAGGAGAAATACATAAACACATGCAAATATGATTTATGTAAACTTCTAACTCATCTTCCTCTAGGATTTGCCTTCCTAGAGTCTCAGTAGCCTACCAATTTAATATATTCTAGACTTTATAGTCAGTTGTATATTTAATGCATAAATATACAGAAAGATTGTGGATTATATTATATTTGAAGGAATAATTTGACATATTCATGTTGCCACTAAAATGGTATTAAGCAAGCACACAATTTAGTGAGTTTGCCCATCCATACATAAAAAGCCTTATTGGACAATAAAATACATATCAACAGATTCAAATTCAAATTCAGTGCGAGGAAACAGACAAGGAAAATATATGGAACTATCCCTCAATGTCCTCTCCTTGCCTGAAAATTACTTTCTGGGAGCATTGGTTAAAAAAATGAGTCCTAGAAGAGGGAGTGTCCAGCTAACTTCCTGTCTGGTAGGTCACTCTGAGGCTTACTCCTTTTCTTTGAATCAAATGGGAATCCCTGGGGGTGACAGGAGATAGGATCTGATTTGTTTTTTAAAAGGACGTTCTGACTGCTTTGTTGAGAATAGCCCTGGGGACAGGTCAGAGGTGGAAGTAGCAAGACTGATTTCAAGCTGTCTGTAATAATTCAAGAAGACAACGAGTGCAGTAAGCCATGGAGTTAGAGGTGGTGAAAAGATATTTGAAAGTGTGTTCTGAAAACAGAGTCATTAGGATCTGATGATCATTTCTATCTGCCATCTTAAGAAAAAGGGAGTCAAGAATGATTGCAAACTTTTGTTTTGAGAAGTTGGACTTCCTTTCTGCATTATGATTTACTAAGTCAAATAAGACTGTGGAAGGAGCAGATATGGAGGACAAAGAGAACATGATTTTAGTTTTAATATGAAATGCCTGCTAGGATTAAGAATGGAGAGGTAAACAAGCCATTGGATTTAGGTCATGAATTGAGATGTATCCATGTTAAACGTACTTATTTGAGAGCAATAACAAAAAATTAAGAGTCACTCTAAACAGTGGAGATAGCTATATGAAAAAACAGTTGGAATAGCACCCTAAGATTACAAATCAGAGGCAATCTTCTGTGTTGTGGGTTAAGTGCATAGGAGAAGTTGTGGTTGCTGCTTCCTGCTTGGTTACCAGAAGGCTTCAGACCATCTGGATATATGAGGTGTTAAAATGTACCCCTGAAGTTATGTCGATATGTAAACCTCTCAAATTAATAAAAAAAAAAAACAATAAAAACACCCTCTTCCCCCAAATAAAAACCCAAGAAGGCTGCAGAAGTTACAGTTTTGAGTGTTGTGGGGAGTCTAGGTATTTGGGAGTATCTGCGGTATTGAGCAGTGCCATTCAAGATGTGGTCCAAAGAACAGTCCTAGACTATGAAACATTTGTTACTTGTCCATGACAAGATAAGTATAGAAAATGAAATAAACATTTAGAGACTTTTATAGTAGCTCAACATAGTAATCTTTTGTCTGCTAATCTAATTGTGAAACAAGAAAAGGTCTTGTGCAGGCAAGTGAACGTATATTTTGAATAATATTAAAATAAAATAATGCATGCATGTAAAAAAAAAGAGAAAAGGTCTTGTGTGTCCTTTTAAATTTTATTTTTGAAATTATTTTCATTCTCTATAGAATCATTGGTACATAATGAATTTTGGGGAAAAATTAACATTTCACCTTAATAGAATAAGAAGCACAGAAAGACTATGAGAAGGGGGTATGGCCACAAATAAGATTTAAAATAAGGAGTAGAACATAGAGATCTTTGAGTGACATGTTGCTTTATTTGGGTATGATCTTGTAAGAAGTAGATGTCCATGTTTTTAGAAAATATTTTTTAAAAACTTCTTAGAAAAAATTTTCAAAAGCATATGTCAAAATATACTAATATGTTAGCAAACAGAAGAAAACAATGTAAAAGTTTGGGGAATGCCAAAGAATTGGAGCAGTGATAAATTTGGGAAACAATATTTACAAAGTATATATAATTTCACATAATTATGTATAATACTTGGACCTACAAGTATTTAAACACTGCCAGGGGTTTTTCTCTGAAGCTGTGGACAAGGGTGCTGATGTCACAGTTCACCTGTTTCTTACTTTGGGGGTATATATGTATGTATTTCTGACATGCAGAAAAGTTTTTGGTAAGGATGAGCTACGATATTTTCATTTTAGAAAGATAATTGGGCTCCAATGTAGAAGATTCATTTAAGGAATCAACCAAAAGACAGTTTTTAGTAACGGAGAAGGGACTTTTCTAAAGCAGTAAGGGATAATACATTTTGATTACATAATCTAAGTAGAAGTTAAACAAGACATTGAAAAAAAAATCCAGTTTGTATTAAGACAAAGAAGGATTACTGTCTTGGGACTTTACCTTCATTTTTCCTTGAGACTTGATTAAACCCATGTCAACAGTGACGACATCGTCCTAGCCCTCGCTGTGATAGAAGACTCTGGGCCCAGGCCCACGGTGAGCCATGCATTATGGCCATCTAAATGGGAATAGCGCTATTGCAGGGAAATTTGTCTTAAGGAGCCCCACGATAACAGACTTGAAAGTATCAATAGGAGCAACAGAAAATTAAAGATGGCTTGATATTTTGCTCTGGTTCAAGAAAGGAAGGCGGGGGTGGGGAGAGGGTGAAGGTTGGGGATGTGTTGAAAGTAATTTTCCAATTACTTTAGCATAAGCATTGCCTATGATAAAAATGATGGCCCTGATTCTCTAGGAAACTAGGAACATTTTCACTAGAAAACTGATAACATTTAATAGATGAGCTCTTAGAAATAAGTGTGCTGGGAGAAAATTGAAAAAGAACTAAAGGCATTTTAAGTACTTCGGATAAAAATTAAGGGAATATAAAACATGAAAATAGAACTGTTCATATTCATTGTAAATGTCTATCTGCCAAAAATATGAGAAAATTTTAGTTTTTTTCCAAGAAAAAGTCTGTATCCACAATTTAAAAACAATCACTCCTCTCCTCCAGTCAGCGGGTTGCCTCACCGGGAAATGGATTTTTGGTGTCTGAATTAACCTCTCAATCACATGGAGATTTCTTCCAAATGAAATTTCGGTTCATGGAAAGTTGTCTGTCAGACTTGAAGCTGAAAACATAATCACCACTTCTCTAAATTTCTCTGTCTATCCACTTTTGCCTGAAATTTATTGTGTCTGTCACGATCCACACCCACAAAGTGGACTTAGCTGTAGGATGTATCTAGTTTGACAACATTGTTGAGGCTGCTTAATTTGGAATTTTGGAAGAGGATTCTCAACTTTTCTTTTAAATATCAAAAACCAAAACCACGTCACTTTTCTGAGTGCAGATCCATAGGATGTATGAACATGTAGTATTTGTGCTGTGACGAAGCCATGTACTTCTTAGAGACAAGACATTGGGTCACGTTCAGGTGAGTCAGTTGTTTGTGGCTGGATGCTGATGAAAATAGTTGCATGGAGTAGATCAGAAGAAACTTTTGAGACCTGAAAGACTTGAAGCAAACTGTCGACCAACTTGACCTAGTTAACATAAACACTCCCCCTCTCAATAGCAGAAAGCCTACACAGGAGCATTCATCAAGAAAGATCATATTCTGGGCTATTAAGGAAACCTTAATGTATTGAAAAGGACTGAAATCATATGAAGAATGTTCTATAATCACGATGTGATTAAGAAAAGAATGCTAGAAAAAAATTCTGGAAATTTTCTATATATTTGATACTAAGCAATACTTCTACATAATCCATGGGTCAAAGAAAATACTTTGAAGTAATCCACTGGGGATTCCAGGTGAGTTGTCTCCAGCACCCTACTGATGGTTTCTACAAAGTGATTAGTAGGATTTGGGTCCCTTTGATGATGTCTGGGAGTCCTGGCTACTCTTTTGGCCTCTCCTGAACCTGTCATATGCAGCATACCTCAGTATATTGATTGAGGTAAGAAAGAAGTTTACTTCTTTGGCAGCTGGGAAGGTGGGTGACCACTCATATTTTCTCACTTCTCCCTGTGGGAGATATCATGGGCTTAGAAGATCTTTCTTGGCACTGAATTGTGCCAAGGGGCACCTTGGGGAAAGGATGAGAAAGGTGAAGTAAAATTGTTCCTTGTACCCACTTCAATGCATACAATGCTAGATTTTCCTCTCCAGTGGAGTTCTGGAACTTTTCTACTGGACTTCAACAAAGAGTGATGGTAAAAATCAGTGTCTTTTGGGAGGAAGACATAGAAAACCCTTATTCTGCCATTTTGCTAATCTCTCCTGTCAGTTATTATCATGATTAATGTCATCATCATCTTTCTAAAATGAAAATATCATTAATGGCCCAAATTATAAAGCAATCAATAGCTCCAAGCAGATTTGAAGGTAAATTCTGCCCCCCCCCTTAAGTTCAAATTCCTACCAAATTACTTGTTATTGCAATTGGTGTTTTGTTCTATGCATTCTTACTTTTGTGTAATATTTTCATGCAATTTATTCTTTCTAATTATTTGTCTATCCATTAGTCAGATATTAAAAGCTTTCTTCAGGCCCTCCCTGGTGGCCTAGGAGTTAAGTCTCAGCACTATCACGGCTAAAGCATGAGTTCGATCCCTGGTCAGGGAGCTGACCCACATGGTGCAGCAGACCTCTCCTGCCTCGCCCGCTGCTCCCCTCAGCAGTGTCTTTCAGTAGACCTGCATGTTCTGCTCCCTAGTCTGTCTCTGGTGAATCCTTTCATCCCTTCTCCCCCTGCACCTTTGGCCTATACCCCGGTTCTTCTATGAAAACAAACAAACAAACAAACAAAAAACTTTCTTCAAGCACAACCTCATCTACCACCTCATTCCTAAATCTCCTCTCTGAGTTCTACAGTGACAGGCCATCTCATGTGTACCTGTCCCACAGCCCCCATAGGGCACACTGTAGGCAGGGCTTCCTCTGTCTGCTCTATGGGGACTTACAAAGGGGAATGATCCTTATTTGGAACCAGGGCACCTTAATATAACATTTCATGATAGAAGTAAAATGAAATATATCCTTTTAGAAGAAATAAATGTGTAGATTGTGTCTCTGCAACTGAGTACTCTCACATGATATTGTACTCCTGAATTTGCTTTTTGCTCTATAATTGCTGGATCTATGACAGTACATTGCTTGGTTTTCTCAAAACAGACTCCCCTTCTTTGAAATAGAGGCTGGAGCACAGGATGGAAAAGTACAGAGAATTCATCCCTCCCACCAGAGTATGAAAAGCAGGAACTGCAGGAAGAAGACATGGGAGGGGATTACTCAGTCTTTGCTGATGGTATCCAGGAGTCTCTGAATTTTGAATGAGTCACTTACTAGGTAGCCTAAAATAGGAAACTAATGAATTCCCCTAGTTTATTGTGTGCTTTCTCTTTGGCAAGAGAGCCTTGAGGTCCAGTTCCCCCTTGGATCATAGATGCTAATTGAGAGTAAGCAGGTCATACATGAGGGGCCATGTAGTAATAGCACCCTAGGGTGCAGGGTAGTGAAATTACCAATCAAGGGATTTACAGTAATGCTGATAACCAGAAAAATGACTATTGGTGACATCATTAGGGCTGTGGTTGGGCCATGTCATACAGAAGAGGCACAATGAGCTCTGTTCTGGGCACTGAGGTGAGACTTTAGTCACTGGTTTGAAAATTTTAAAATAATAGGAGGAAGATGTGTAATACACTAGGAATGGTACTATTTGTAGCAAGTTACTTGAATGTTTCCTTAAAGGCCCTGGGCCACGATTAGGTGGTAGGCTGACTACATTCCTCTGTACCTCAGAAAACAGATTTTGGGGGAAATGCGAGACTCTTTTACATTGACAACTTAGTTTTTCTTATTTCATAGACGGCTGGAAGGAAATGACTAACTATATTGCCCAAACTCTTCTAGCATATTTATGCCATCTCATAGATAATTGTCAAATAAATCTTTCATATTATGATCAATTCAGAAGTTGCTGAGAGCTTTACAACAAGGTGTCTATGTGTGCGTGACAGCAAAGCATGGGGGTGGCAGAGGGATGGCAGATAGATGGGGAAACAAGGTGATGCCCAGGATGAGGTTTTAAGGTCAGGGGAAAATGAAAACAATAGAGAAACTGCAAATGGTGAGAGGAGAAGAGGTGTATCGCATCAGTCTCGGGCTGTCAGTAGCCAACA
>PVIJ01021200.1:0-19056 GCA_004024925.1 Scalopus aquaticus | reverse complement strand
CGCAATGCGAGTTCGAAGCCCAGCCAGGGAGAATCCCACATGGTGCGGCAGACCTCTCCTGCCTCGCCCACTGCTCCCCTCAGCAGTGTATTTCTGATCTGTCTGTTCTGCTCCCCACTCTGTTTCTGGTGAACCCTCTCGCCGCCCCGCGCCTCTGGCCTGTACCCCAGCTTGTATGTATAAATAAATAAATCTTTTAAAAAAAAAGTTGTATAATTGTCCAATTATTGCAGATTAAAATTGACTTATACTATTCTAATTATATATTATTATGTCTATATTCACATTACACTCAACTTTACTATTCATATTTCATTCTGAGAATTTTCTATAAACTTGCCTTTATTTAATTTTCAGAATTTTATGAATGTTGATTCACACTATTCAATTTTAATGATAATTATAAATTGCTTTCTATATTTTAAAGCCTAGTTCTATAATAAAAGGTCACTTAAACTTGCATTTGTATCTCTCAAATTATCAAAAATTTCTGTAATATCAAAATATTCATGTACATTATTGGTGCTCTTTACATATTATCCAACAACAATTTTGCATTAATATAATACTTGTATTAATGTTTACATTTTGTAAAACAAGTCTAAACATTGATCTTCACAAGTACATGTGATATTTTTATGATTATTACATATATTCCATACTTCACAGTAAACTCTAGCTTACATTGCATATTTAACCTAAATGTAGTTCTCACATCATTTATATTGTCCAAGGAAATTCAGACCATGATCTAGGGGAAATATGAAAGGTATCAATTACATTTAAGGAGCTTTTTAAAAAAGAATAATAGCGATTGCCATAGTATTTACTTTACTATATATGCAGTATATTAAGCACTGTTAATTATGTAAAAATTGCCACACTTCAAAAAGTTAGCAATCTACCTTCCCCTGGCTTTGAGTAACACATTTTTGAGTCTAAATGCATATTTAAGACAGAATAGCATTATTCTCTTTTAGACTTTTTTAAGCTATCAGTTGTGTAGCTTTGTTATCAGACACCTGGAATCTTGAATAAAATTAGTTGAAGTGACCATAAAAATAAACATAGATATATTGAATTGTAAAATGTATACTTGTTATATAAGCAGATTTCTACAATACATGGAAATATAAAAAATGAAGTCCTTCTGTGGTATATGAGTATATCCAAAAAAGCATTCTCATTTACTCACTCATTTAACAGATTTTCATTTAGCGCCTACCTATCTCAAATTCTCTTCTAAAAACTATTCAGTAGTGAAAAAAGCAATTAGAAATCTCAGTCTCAAAGTAACAAATTCTGGAACATTTTAAAGAGGTTATATGTTCTTAAAATTACATGTCCACACATTTAAACTATTGTAATTCATGGACATTAATGATTATGAATAAAATAGTAGGCTAATAAAATAAATTTTTAGATAAGTTTAAAACAAAACTGCAATAATTGAACAGTCTTTGTAAGATAATCACATTTAACTAAACAGGAAAGTTGGGGTAAAAATGTGTTCAGCAAAAGAGAAAAGAAATAAACAGACTGGTTTCACTATCAAAATTGCAATTATGGGAAAAAATGATTAAATGAGAACATACTTTCAAGAATAACATAATTGATAAGTAAAAATGCAGATCTGAATTGAAAGTGTGGCTAGACTTAGTGTATGAAAGCAAAACTGAAGGCTGCTTTGGCTAGAATTTAGGAAGCCAGGATGGCCTCCATAAAGGTAACTGCTACAGAGTGTTGGCATTCCTCAAAAGAAATTGGAAGTAATTTATAAGAACTTTGAGCAGGAGAGTTTCATATTTGCCTTAAGCATAAACCAGAACATACTGGATGCGGTATTGAGATTAGAAAGAAAGTAGGGGAATGGGAAGGGAATCAGGAGTCTACTGTAACCTAAGTTCAGAGAGGGTAATGATGATAGAACCAGTATGGCATAGAAGAGACAGAGGTATGGGGTAGATTCTGTGTGTGTTTTGAAGCTAACACAGACAGAATTATTGCCAGATTGGGTGTGCAGTACAAAGAGAAAGAGCAGGCAAGAATGACTCCAAGACATTTGATAAATTGAATAAATGTCTGAAGGGATACAGTTGCCTCTTGCAGAGATAGGGAAGACTGACATGCTGAATATTTTGATGGTTTGGTAAGTGTAAGGTAAATGAAAGAATGATCAGGATTTTCTGCCCTACCGCCATTAACATTAATGATAGACCCCTGCGGTCCTATACTCAGGCCTGATGGCGGCACCTGGAATAGGGTGTGGGCGTGCGTAAGTGGGCACACCTGGGCCTGGAGAGGCTGAGGCTTTAAGGGCGGCATCACAGAGGACTAGAAGCAGCAGCAGCAGAGAACAGAGCATGGTGGCAGAGGACCGTGTGGCAGGTACGGCAGAAAGACTAGGGTGAGAGCCCAGAGAGAGTGAAGATTCTCCAGGGGCTGGGAGGCCTGCCTGCCAGCCTCCCAGTTCTCCAGCCACCCTGCCTGCCCTCCGCCCTGGCACTACAAATAGTGCAGATAGAACATTAAAAGCCTGAAAAAGTTACCGAGGGCTCCAGGACTCCTCTTTTACCCACCTGCCTGGATCATAGAAAAGGTTCCTGTGCCTTGTTGGCACTGCGGTAAGTTACTTACTGTTCGAGTGTATTAACGTATGAGAATTGAGGTACAGAATAAGCCGTATAATAGAGTGAAGTTCTGAACTAAGGTATATGTTGGAGATACATATTCAAAGCTGTCAACAGTTAGATGATATTTAAGCTTCATAACACTGGATAAGATTGTCAAAGAAGTAGGTACCAGCAGCAAAAAGACTGAATGACAGAAAAAAAAATTAAAAAAGGGGAGGTCAGTGATTAAATGCTAGCAAGATGGGAAGGATGTAGAAACAAGACTAATGTGTGGAGTAGGAGAGTTTGGCTTGTAGTGAGTCAAGTGAAAAAGCATTTCAGAATAGTTAGTTGTAATTAATTTCTCGGGTCCAGAAATAAGAAGAATATACATGTGAGAATCACGTATTTTCTAAAAACGTCTTATGGCTAGAAACATTACAAGTTTAAAAAGCATGACTCATATAAACATTTAATAATCATAATGACTTCATTTTGAATATACCAGATAATGTTTATATAGTGATGTAATAAATCATGAATCTAATATTTTATCTGGGGTGGGGAGTACAATAATTTTGAAAATAGCCAATCCAAAATCAGAGTATTGAGATTAGAAAGAGAAATTGATAATTCATAGGGATATTTTCTAAAATGTCCTAAGCTTTTTCACAAACTTGTTTTGAATAAAATCTTCATATATTATGTAGAATGTCTACAGTTCTTCCAAGGATGAATAAAGTTGAGCATGACTTCAAATTTTTGCAGCATATTTGAAAGAACAATTTTGTTTCCTTCTAAAAAACTTAGACATGGTAAGTATATTAAATTAATGTTCAGAAGCAAGAATAGATTCTAATTTTATCAGAAATGAATTGAGACAGATTTTTAAAGCATCAGTTACATAATTTCTATCAACTAGACTGTTATACTGAGTATATAATAATATTATGCAATAAATTTGAGCATTACTCCATAATAACACCGCAAGTCATGATGCTGAATGTAATTAGTCATGTGTAACATATGGATAATAAAACAAATGGAGCTGATAATTGAGATCTAAGGCAGCATTCAAGCAATATCATTATTGATAGTTCAAAAATCACTGAAAAAATTCACCAAACGGCATTTTTAACAAAGCCAATGTGTGAAATAATTACTCCACCTATTTTATTTCAACATAAACAATGAAGAATGTTCAAGTCCTATTTAACAGCAATAATGGGTGATTGAGAATAAAAGCTAGAGGTCTAAATTTTAATCTCACACTTTTAAGCATGCTTATAAAAATTATTCAGAAGCAATTTCTTTTTTTTTTAAGATTTATTTATTTATACATACAAGCTGGGGTACAGGCCAGAGACATGGGGCGGTGAGAAGGTTCACCAGAGACAGAGTGGGGCGCAAAATAGGCAGATCAGAAATACACTGCTGAGGGGAGCAGCGGGCGAGGTAGGAGAGGTCTGCCGCGCCATGTGGGACTCTCCCCGGCCGGGCGTCGAACTCGAATCACGCACTGGCGACAGCTCCACAGCACAGTGCTCAACCGCTGCGCCACCAGGGAGACCTATTCAGGAGCAATTTCCTGAAAGATTTTGGGCAAAATACAATAACATCACAAGAAGAGTGATGTGTTTAAAGTAATTCTTCCACAGATACAAATTATTTTGCAAATATCTCCACAACAATACAAATAATATATGATATAAATATGTATATACAAGTAAGCAGTTCAGTCTTTTAAAGAGATTAAAAAATGCTATCTTTCATAGAAATTAGATTTACTATATCTTGCCATGACATAGTATTTGAACATTTGGAGAAGTTTAAACTTATAACCCCAGAAGCAGAAACAGTGATATAAAACTATCTTCACCTCCATAAACATAATGTGGAAAAAAAAAGTTACTATTTCAAGTAGAAAATCACTACCACTGAATCTAAGTGAAGGCAGGTATGGAATATGGGGGAGGCTTAACCTTTACCATTTTATTCCATAACCCCACACTTTTCAAAGGAAGAACTTTTTTTTATTCCTTTAACAAAGAAGTAATAGAGATTTATTAATCCTCTCTCTTCTGAAAAGTGAAGATTAAAACAATAAAATCTCAAATTAGAAATGTAAAAAAATAGAAACCACTACCTCATGCAAAACAATAATATGAAAAAGATAAAAATATCATTTCAGAAGAAAGAGATTAAAAATCCAAATCCCTCAATAGTTGCCCACTTACTTTAGTGAACTCAAATTTGCCATCTATTAATTTCTGTATCTAAAGTACAAGCAAACTCTGGGAATATTAGGAGACTTAGAGTTTGGACTCTTGGAATTCTGAGCACCCATGTTAACATTGCTGCCCCCGCCCCCTTAATAATGCACCTGAGAATGAAGAATAGGTGGGGGAAAAGTGATTTGTGAATTCTACTCCAGTGTTAGGAATTTTTCTCTGTTCTGCTGGGTTCATGCCCACATCTGTTTGAAACTGCACTACTTTCAGAGATGGGGTACTAGAAAAGAACAAAATGGGTGGTGGATGCAGTAAACTCATTGTCAGTGTGGTGGTGCTTATTTATTTAGTGCCTTGTATAGTTATCTAGGTATTAACAAAGCTTTATAAAAGTCAACCCTTGTCCCACTGAGAATCAAACCACAGATTATAAGATGTACAAGTGAAAAATTCTGGAACGTAGTATAGAGCACCATGTGTATTTTAAATTACATAAAATTAAACTATTTAAATACACATTTCAACTATTATAATTCATAAAATTAGTTGTTATCAATGAAATAAAATGTTAAAATACATTTTAGATAAGTTGGAAAAAAGTCACTAAATAGTCTTTATGAGATAATCACATAAAACTAAATGGAAAGGTCAAAATCTGTGCTTGATAAAATAGAAAAGAGAAAAAAAAGCAGACTAATTTTACTGTCATAATGCATTTATGGGAAAAATGACTGAGAAAATATTTTTCAAGAAATAACATACTTGTAGGTATATGGGTTATTTACTGTTCACTTTTTTAGAAAAAATGTCAAACTGAAATTAGTAATGATGAAAATTGAGACACAATTATTTTAAAATTTACCTCTATATTAAATATTTCCAGATTTGCATGGCCCCTGGATTCCAAAGAACTCAAAAAGTATGTCCTGATGTTTGTAGAGCAAAGGAACAGTCATCCCTCCAAAGGTAGGATAGTTTCCTCGGTTGACCAATTGTGTTCTTTCCATGGATAATTTCATTGAACAAACATCACAAAATTAAGATTTAGCAATCCCCTTGAAATTCAGAAATTGAAATAAAACTTGACATGTTACTTGGAAGATAATCTGATAATTGGGTAAGATTGCTCACAGGACAGAAGACTTCTCATGATTTTAATGCTGCCACATCCACCCCATTCTAAAAAAGAAATAATCCAATTTCTCATTCCTAAGTACTTGCAAATCTTACTTTTAAAAATTCCTTCTACATAGTGTATTCATCACATTTCAGTTTAATTGAAATTATTATTCCATAGTAAATTGGAGCAGACAATATTTCTTTGTGTGTGTGATGTGTAGGAGGCCTTTAGAACTTGAGAACTGTGACTATGACTACATGTACATTCACAATATTTTTCTTCTAAAAAATGTAAGACTGTATTCTGGCCAAACACATTTTCATTAATACCATTCTGGCATAAGATTTTATGTCAATTGGAAAAATTCCTGTAGTAATAATCTGGAGTTAAAAATAACATATTTAAAAACAACGTCAAAATTGTTGCTGAGCAAACACATGGAGTTACTCTATTATTAAAAATGCAACACCTCTCCCTTCATTTGATCCCACCATATCCTCCCCCAATATAAATACACATGATTTCAAAAAAATTCTCTATCATAGACATATATAGGAGTCACTGAAATTGTTCAAGTCTGCTATGAATAAGACAAACATGCTTTTAATATCGAGTGCACATTAAATATAATATTTTAAAATTCACATATTTTCTAAACCAAAATATTCATAGGAATAAAACAATAATAAATGCTATCTAAACACAATAAAATATCACCAGGATATTGAAAAAGCATATAATACATACAATTCTTAATTAATTTTTTAATATTTGAAGCAAATATTACACATAAAGAACTTATGCAAAAAACTATAAGAAAATATAATTTAAATAATACCTAATATATAATAAATAATGCAAATTATTTATTTAAATATATAATAAAATATGGATTATAGCATTACGCATAATACCCTATCAAAAGGAGAGAATGTGGGTAAAGAAAATATAATACATCTGCCATTTTCAATGGTTAGCTAAACATTACCTATGTATTAATAAAAAGCACATTAATAAAAGATTTAAATTCACCCTCTTTCCCTCACTACAATAGGCTGGGCTACCTTATGAACAGCAGCTTAAATGAGAGTAAGAATGAGGATAAGAGTCAAGGTGTCCGCATTTCTGACTCTAAACTTCTATTATCCAATCCACACTAACTTTAGAAAGTCATCTAAATCTCCCTGAAGCTGTTTGTTAAAAATAGTATAGTCAAAATATATTACATCAGAAATACATTCAAAACCATGTAACATGTAAACCTGATGTTTAAATTCTCTAAAGTATCCCACATTACTCCTCTGATGACTTCTTTACCTCTTTTATAGGTTTAACAGATGGTTTAAAATTTGTGATGTGTACCCTGATTTTTCATTCTGTTTAGAGTTGACATTGTACCACTTCATTTACACAATTTAAAAATCTTATGAGAATATATTTCTATTTCCATTTAATTACCTCCATTTGCTCATCATATATATTCTACATACATTACAAATCCCATGAAACAATAATATGTTTGAAATACTTTTGTGCTCATTAAGAAAAGTGAAACATAAAATATTAATACTTTCTCTCTACTTTCATATTTATGACCATTCATGTTGAACCTTATTTCCATTTGACTTGTCTTTGGTCTGAAGAACTTCCTTTGTTTAACATTGCTCGTGTAGAGTAGATCTACTGGAACCAAATTCTCTCAGCTTAATCTTTTTTAGAGATTTATTTATTTATGCATACAAGAGCTGGTTGTAGACCAGAGGTGCACAGAGGTGAGAGGATTCACCAGAGACAGAGTGGGGAGCAGAACAGGCTGACTGACTGAAATACACTGCTGAGGGGAGCAGCATTTAAGACAAGAGAGGTCTGCTGTGCCATGTGGGAAGTTCCCTGGCCTGGAATCGAACTTATGCTACAGTGGCTATGGATAGCTTCATAGTGCTGAAACTTAACCCCTTGTGCCACAAGGAAGACCTCAGCTTAATTTTAATAACTAAAAAGTAATTCATATATGAAGAGTATTTTCACTGCATATAGAAACACACATAGTAACATAGTAACACAGATTCTGAGTAAACTGAGTGTTCAGTTCATGACAGGACCCCCAACAGATCTTTGCTGTTTTCACCCTCCACCAGAGATGTCTCTTTTGTTGCTGCTATAGGTGAGGGAACATTGCTTTACAACAATGTATGTGACTTTCTCTCTTTCAGGACTCTTCTACTTAGGATTTCATTCCAGGAACTCACAGCAACTTAAGTTTCTTGCTTCAAAAGTTATTACCTTATCCAATCTAATTTACATGTTGGAAGTAGTTGGTTAGTTAAGGGACCTCAAATTAATTCTACAGCATCTATTCTGTATGTACTGTTGAGATGGTCTAGCTAGAAACTCACTTTGAAATACAGGTATATTGTTACAAGTTTTCATGGATCATTGTCCAAATCTGAGTTAGAAAATAGAATATTAACATCTTGTCACTCAGTTGTTTATAATTGTATAGGGGACAGTAGTGGTGTACATATTAAAACAGCAATGAGCAGTAAGCAACCAACAAAAGCTTTTTAGTGGGCACTCAGCTAAAAAGTAGAACTCAAGATATACTTTGATGGATTCCTAGAAGTTGTAGAAATTTTGCCCAACTTTCATATTAACTAGACATAGTTTTACAAATGCTAGTAGAATATATGAGTCATAAAAAACAGTAGTCAGAAAATTAGGATTTCCTGATGTTGATCCTTTGAGCCCCAAATTTCAAAGGGTGAAGAAATGACCCCTGTGAATGCAGTGGGTTTTATTGTAGTACAGTGAACCTGGAAATTTGGAACACTGAATCCTTTATAATGGCAGTAAGTAGCCTACTTTTCACACTAGAGGGAGACAGAATTTCTGCTCAGGCTGCTTGTAATCTAAATGTCTTTGAAAAGGTAATAAAGTAAAGTCCAATTACTGTCTGGCTTGCCAAAGATGCACACACATGAGAACTGTGTCACAACATTGGAAAGGTGTTAAATCAGCGTTATTAGATTGAGTTAGGTGTGGTGAGAACACAGCATTTGTATTCAAAATATTAAGCAATGTATATCTATACACAGTCATTTATTTAGAGGGCTAGTAGCACCACTATTTAAGTGACTGTGCCAACATCAATATTGCCAACTTCCCTGCTTGACTCCAACATATTTCCCTTTGGGGAATATTTGATGAACAGAGTTCACATTCAGATCACAAAGAGGAGTCCCCTACAAACTAAGTAGTAGTACCATGTCGAACTGCTCTCTTTTGAGTTGTAACAAAGATACAGCCTACATTCTTAGAGCACAGAGGAAACAGTCATACATGATCCTAGAATGACAAATGAAACAACCTCTTAAAACAGGTTATATCTTGTGACTGTGGAACAAGCTCCCTGCAGTGTGGGATATTAACTGTTTAGTTGTTGACTTCTATGATATGGTGTATTCTGGAGAAATGGGTCAGATTCACAGCTATATAAATAATTAAGATTCCAGGTGGCCATTCTAGTCTCTCTGGTAAAATGTGTATATTGGGGGGAGAAAGAAGGAAATTAAAGTAAAAGGATTTACACAGCCTCAGCAAAAATCTTTAGTATAAGAATGTCAGGAGTGTAAATGTGAAAAAAGTGTTCTTTATCTCTTTGATTGTGGCAGAGGATATTATTTCAGAAATATAGAGTAAAATAGTAAAAAGTTATATTGTTAAAAGAAATTATTATAAGCTGAGAGGTCTGAAAACTATTCTAGAGATAACATTGTATTAATTAAAGACTCAATATAAAATAGTAATTCAAATATTAATGTTTAGAGGATTATTAAAAAGTTCAATATAATATGGAAAGGAATTTAGTTTTGTTGCCATTGCTATTATTAGTAGTAGCTGTTATAATAGCAATAGTAATAGTCTAGTAGTAATGAATGAAGAAATTAGAAAATGGGTACAAGTAGTCAGGAATAGGGTTCCCCAAGCCCATTTATCAATCTGTCCATTTATTAATCTGTATAATTAATCATTAGTTGGAACCCGGAGGTGTCCCCTCAGTCCCAGGTACCCTAAGCCCATTTATTAATCTGAAAAATGAAATGTTCAGAACACGAACACAATAACATAATGCTAAAGGAAAAGACTGAAGCTGGTTTCAGGAAGACAGGCCAGATAATGTGGGAAACTCAGTGGGCCTCGGTACTTCAGTCACCTAGGACACACCATGGCACCAACCAGTGAACAAGGGACATAACTGAGATACCCAACAGCTGAGCACCCCTACTCTTTGCCCACTATACCTATATAAACTCCTGCCTTTTGGCCCCTCAGTGGGTACCTATTCAGGAATCCTCTCTTCAAGCTTTCCTGTCCTTCCTCTTATCTATCAATAAATATCTTGCTTTGCTGCCTAATCTCAAGGTAGAATTCTTTCTTTGCCAAGACGAGAATCAGGAGAGCCCCCAGGGTTCCCAGGTTTCTGGGGTCCAGATCATCAATAGTACTGCTACTGCTACTACAATTCACATTAGAGGACAGATAGAGTTGTGGAGAGCAACATCAGTGCTTTAAAATGAACAAGAATGACACTGGCTAACACTCCAGGTGAGTAGTTTTCACTACTCACAGAGATGGAAAAGGTGAGTTAGATTGGTGACTGAGAACAATTTTATAAGCTATGATTTATTGGGATCTTTCTAGAATATCTATTAACCTATTGATGCTTTGATAAATGACTGTCAATAAATATATACTGATGCCAAGCTCCCAACTCAGACAAATCAGGTGTGAATTTTATCTGGAATTCTGCCTATACTTATTCTCCTGATGGCCCCTCTTAGAAAACAATTATATATGATTAATGCCTAAATTTCACAGGGAAAATTTATATGAGAATCATTTTATTTATTTATGTATTTTATTTATATTTTTCACATCATTGTTCATTTTTGTACAATGTTTGATTTCCCCTCTCAGGTGTAATCCCCATAAAGTTTCTACCACCAAGATACCCGTGAACCATGAGACTACACCAAACTAAAAAGCTTCTGTACAGCAAAAGAGAATCAATTTTAGATAAGAGGATTGGAAATTCTTAAAATATTTTTATCATTCAATCATTTCAAGTCATTTTTGTCAATTTTATATGAATAATTAAATATCTGTAAATGAAAACTTTGATGAAATCATCTTTAGGGACATCCTAAAAATGAAATTATTACAATATTCTGGAAAGATGATCTTTGGTAGAGAACACGCAAGGCAAGGTTGGAGAAAGAATGGATTAAGCAACATGCTGAGAAAGTGAAGCATAAATGAAATGGGATAAGACTAGTGAAAAATCCCTGATGGTAGGAAGCAGATAGACAATCACGATGCAGTCAAGACCATTTTATTTATCCATTTATGTATTGTTCCTTCCAAAGCAGTAGTGTAGATCACTCATTAAATGCCTAACATTCATAGCCACCATTTAGAATAGAAAAAAATTTCATTGTCTATAAGGAGACAAAAATAAGAGTAAAAAATGATCAAATATAAAGTAATATGATCCATAAATGGAGCTTATTTAGCAAAACTGAAATCAGAACCAAGGAACATGTAAAATCCCATAACAGTTTCCTTCAAAGAGAGTAGATTAGGCCTAGTGCACAGAATATGATTTCAAACCAAATCTAATATAAATATCAAAACATAGGATAATTTGTGTTGACATTAGGGCTTTGTATGCTGTTTGCTTGCTGATTATAAAGCAAAAATTCCTCTCAGATAATCTCATTTAAATTCACCAATTCACCTGATACATTATTACATATTTTCTTTGAATATCATATTAAAATCATATCCTAAACTAGTAATATCTTGCATTTTGCTATGCATTTTAAATTGAATTTTATTCTACTCTATATTGAGATGATGCATTTAAATACATTTTTTGTTTAGTTCTTACAAGTAAAATATGTAATTTTCATATATTACATACATTTTTTGTTGATTGCATTTCCTAGATTGTGCAGATGGAAAGTATATTTCTTATCCTTGGCAACTGAAACTGGTTGTATATCATTTGTTATACCCTTAAATAATCCTTATTAGAAATTCATTCATCATGTCATTTCACACTACTCTTTTTTGCCAATTCTTAAAATTTATTATTTACTTTCATTTTATGACAGTACTGTTTATTTTCCTGCAAAATAATTATATTCTCTTTTAAGATTTGTTAACAACACATATGAATTCACCCCAAGTTTTAGGTTTAATGAATCTAAAATATGTAAGTTACCCATTATTTGATAACTAAAATAAAACATATATATCCAATATGATACATTTTTTACTATTCTTTGAGTATTTTTATTGAGCTAACTGGTTTTATTGCACTAGCTAGACTTTACAGCAGTCTACAGTTTTCTTTTGTTTTTTAAGTTTTATATTTTTGCATACAAGCTAGGGTACAGGCCAGAGGTGTGGGGTGGTGAGAGGGTTCACCAGAAACAGTGGGGAGTAGAACAGGGAGATCTACTGAAGTACACTGCTGAGGGGAGCAGCAGGCGAGGCAGGAGAGGTCTGCTGCACCATGTGGGAATCTCCCAAGCCGGGCATTGAACTCATGCCGCAGCCACCGACAGCTCCACAGCGCTGTGCTTAACCCCCTGCGCCACCAGGGAGGCCCAGTCTACAGTTTTTTAAAGGGAGAGACTTTGTCTCATTTTAGAGTAAGTTTTTATTTTAATTTGATATTTAACCAAAATTTTTAAGTGGATTTCAAGTTTAGTCTCTAGAGACATTAGGAAAAAATGTCTATTTCACCATTTATAAGATCCCTAAACTTGTACATGAATCATAATCAAGATTATTGTGTATAGCTTTTAAAATTTTGTAAAATTTTTCTTTAATTGAAGAGAAACTCTGTTATTTACAGGAGATGTTGAAAGTGTTTTGTCCAGTACTAGTACATGATGCCCAAACAAAATTGGAACAATAGTTATCAAAAGTTTTAACAGATTGCTTGGAGAAAAGAAAACTTTAATAATACATTTTGCACCTAACAATACCAAAATACAGAGCTTAGTATCAATCAGTGGTTGCTTTAAAAATAATTGAATGAATGTGATTTGAAAGTGAAAGTATTCATGGCATGAATCTATGTTTTAAAGCTATTTCTATTGTGCTGTTTTTCCAAAAGAAATTGGCAGTCATACAATGGAAACAGAGTCAGATGGAAATTTAATATGATACTATTTTCTTTAAAGTCTATTACTTTTTTCCATTGTTCTGTTTCCAAATCCAGCATTTAAAGGAACAATTCCTCAAATAATTGTAAGAGTCAGTAAATGCAAATATATAAGAAATTAAGATATAAGAGAAGGCAAGAATTTTAAGTAGTAATCTAAAGGGACCAGAAAGCCTCTTCCTCAAAGAATACACAAAACTTCACATTATATGATGTCTTTAGTGAAATTCAATCATTATCATTAAAAAAAAAAACAACCCTTAAGTTGTGACAATGAGAGATTCAAAGTACAAGAGGATGAGTAGACTTCATTTTGTTTGTTTTATGTCCAAAGAAAATCACAGCAGAATTCCAAGTCAAGGTGTGAAGAACAGTTCTAATGCCTATCTGAGAAGAACTGCCAGCAAGTATAGGAAGAAGATGCACTGCAATGTTGAAAACATTAATGTAATTTTCTGCAGGTGGAATTAGGTATGAAATTTTGATTTATTACCTATTCTAGCATTTCAATAACATTTGCTAAACACATAATAAACAAATAGTAAGAAAGGGGCCTGAAGTAGTCATAAGACAGAACTACTAAAATGCACAGAAAAAATATAGCGAGATCAGGGAGGGCTGTGCACATTCTTTATGTTGAGGTAGATACTAGCTAGGGTTGTAGGAAAGGTGAAAGGTTAAGAAAGAGTAAAGCTATCAGGATGGCAAAATAAGTTAATGCTGAGATATAGGAATAACTGTTCAGTATTGTAAAGAAAATGGAAGTTACCAGTCTCGTTTTGTTTTTTTTCTCCCAACCTTCCACCATGAGCATCTATGATCAACACCTGTGGTCTTGTTAAGTGTGCCTGATGGCAGGTACCTGGAGTGTGGTGTGTGCATGTGTAAGTGGGCACACCTCAGCTGAGAGACTGAGCATACAAGGGTGGCATCACAAAGGATGGGGGCCACAGAGGACCCTGCTGTGGAGTGCAATGGAGACCAGGAGAGAACGCCAGAGAGCCAAGAAAGTAAAGATTCCCAGGGGCCTAGGAGGTCTGCCAGGTTCCTGGTCCCCACCCCCCTCCTTCCTGCCCTGTACCTGGTTGCCTCATTACAGATGGTGTAGAAAGATCATTAAAAGCCTGAAAAATCCACCAAGGGCTGCAGGACTCTACTCATCTTCCTGGATTCATAGAAAACCTGCTCTCTGCCTTGCTGGTGCTACAAGTATCTACACCAGTAACTCGGAATGCTGTGTCTTCTTTAAAGTTAATAAAAGGCAGAAGTGATTGGCAGCAAAATCCTACTGATGCCCTAAGAATTGAATTATGGCTTTAATTTGCTCAAGAATATATATGGTAAACAAAAATATCTTTATTTTTTTTAATTACTGGATATAAGCACTATTGTGAACTAAACATTAGCACTTAGAAATTTTAATTATTTTTTTTTTTAGATTTAAGATCCAGGAAAGTAGGTATCATTTCTTTAACAATGTAAAGGCTAGCTCATCCACACAGAAAGTAAACACGGAAAAAAATAGCTTGAAATACAGTAATTGATCACACTTAATAAACATATTAGAGCGCTCTGCCCCCAAAGACATGACTACTCATTCTTTTCAAGCTCACATGTAACATTCTCAAGAATAGATCATATGTTGGATACAAAACAAAACTCAGTAAAACCAAAGTTTACAAGTGTTGGTAAGGATATTGAAAAATGGAACACTTGAACAGTTAGTGAGAATGCAAATTAGTGCAAATGCTATAGAAAATAGTACAGAGATTCTTAAAAAAATTAAAAATAGGACTACCATGTGACATTGTTATCCTACTTTTGGGTATTTACACAAAATAATTGAAATCAAGATCTTCAGGACATATAAGCACGTTTATATTTATTGTAGCATCCTTCACATAGCTAAGATGTAAAAACAATGTAAATACTTAAGAACACATGAAAGGATAAAAAGAGAATGGTATATGCATACATTGGTAGTTTATTCAGTTTTGGAAAAGGTGGAAATGCTGGGTGAATTATGAGGATATTATACTAAGCGAAATAAGCCAGTCACAGAAAGACAAATGTTGCATCATTCCACTTACATGAGATCCCTAAAATAGTGACATTTATAGAATCAGAGTGGAATGGTGGTTGCCACAGACTGGGGATGTAATGAAACAGGGAATTACTAGAAATCACACGTTTCAGTTAAGCAAGATAAAAAAAAAAAAAAGCTAGAGATTTGTAATACAACATTGTATTTTTGGTCAACAACAGTGTATTATACACTTAAAAATTTGTTTAGAGGGTTGAACTCTTGTTAGCCAAATAAAATAAGATTTTAAAAAATAGTATCAATAGACCCTGCCTCACTTTGTGCACCTCTAGTCTCACACTGGAACCATTCTACCACAGTGAATAAGAGCACCAGCTGGGTGAACTTATTGACCTCTTCACTGAACTCACTGACCTCTTCTTTTTTTTAATTTTTACTTATTCATTTTTGTGTAGAAGAACAGGCGAGTTGGCCAGAGGTGGGGGGTAATAAGAGAATTCACCAGCAACAGAGTGGGGATCAGAACAGGCAGATCTACTGAAATACACATCTACTGCTGAGAGGAGCTGTGGGTGAGAGAGGAGGGGTCTACTGCGCCACATGCGTCAACTCTCTGACAGAGAATCGAATTCAGACCAAGGTGATAGCAGTGACACTTAACCCCTAGGCCACCAGAGAAGCACTTGCTCACAAGGGCATGGCCACAAGTAATTAAGAGTGACATCTCTGTGAGCTCATTCACCTCTTCATGTCCCCAAGTATCAGGAGAGGTGTCTCTGTGAGCTCATGACCCCAAGTAATTACGTGTGACCTCTCTGTGAATTCACTGATCTCTTCATAACCCCATGTATCGGGGAGAGGTCTCTATGAGCTCACTGACATGTTGATGACCCCCCAAAATTAATAATGACCTTTCTGTGAACTCACTGACCTCTTCATGACCTCAGATATTTAGGCATGAACTTTCTGTGACTCGCTGAGCTTTACATGACCCCATGTAATGGAAAAAAATCTCTCAGCGCTCACTGACCACTTCATGACCCCAAATGATTGAGAGTGACCGTTCCAGGAACCCACTGACCTCTTCATGACCCCAAGTAATTAGGAGTGACATTTCTGTGAACTCCCTGACCTCTTCATGAACCCATGGATCTGGAGAAGTCTCTGAGCTCACTGACCTTTTCGTGACCCCAAATAACAAGGAGTGACCACTTTGTGAACCCACTGACCTCTCCATGACCCCGAGTAATTAGGAGTGACCTCTCTGTGAACTCTCTGCCCTCTTCATGACCCCAAGTATCGGGAGAGGTGTCTCTATGAACACACTGATGCCCTAGTAATCCCAAGTAATTAGGTGTGACCTCTCTGTGAGCCCGCTGAGCTCTTCATGATCCCGAGTAATTAGGAGTGAACTTTCTGTGAACTCGCTGACCTCTTCATGACCCCATGGATCCGGAGAAGTCTCTCTGAGCTCACTGACCTCTTCGTGATCCCAAATAACGAGGAGTGACCTCTCCGTGAACCCACTGACCTCTTCATGACCCCGAATAATTAGAAGTCACCTCTCTGTGAACTCTCTGCCCTCTTCATGACCCTGAGTGATAAGCAACAACTTCTCTGTGAACTTTCTGACGTCTTCATCACCACAAGTGACCAGGGGAGACCTCTCGTGAGCTCAAGACCATTTCATGAGCCAAAGTGACCGGGAATGACTCTCTGTGAGCTCATTCACCTCTTCATGTCCCCAAGTATCGGGAGAGGTGTCTCTGTGAACACACTGTTGCCTTAATAATCCCACGTAATTAGGTCTGAACTCTCTGTGAACCTGCAGACCTCTTCATGACCCCAGGTAATTGGGAGTGACCTTTCTGTGAACTCACTGACCTCTTCGTGACCCCATGGATCCGGAGAAGTCTCTCTGAGCTCACTGACCTCTTCGTGACCCCAAATAATGAGGAGTGACCTCTCCGTGAACCCACTGACCTCTTCATGACCCCGAGTATTTAGGAGTGACCTCTCTGTGAACTCGCTGACCTCTTCGTGACCCCATGGATCCGGAGAAGTCTCTCTGAGCTCACTGACCTCTTCGTGATCCCAAATAACGAGGAGTGACCTCTCCGTGAACCCACTGACCTCTTCATGACCCCAAAAATTAGAAGTGACCTCTCCGTGAACCCACTGACTTCATGACCCCGAGTGATAAACAACAACTTCTCTGTGAACTTTCTGACGTCTTCATCACCCCAAGTGACCAAGGGAGACCTCTCGTGAGCTCAAAACCATTTCATGAGCCAAAGTGACCGGGAATGACTCTCTGTGAGCTCATTCACATCTTCATGCCCCCAACTATCGGGAGAGGTGTCTCTGCGAACACGGTGATGACTTAGTGATCCCATGAAACTAGGCGTGACCTCTCTGTGAACCCACTGACCTCTTCATGACCCCGAGTAATTAGGAGTGACCTCTCTGTGAACTCGCTGACCTCTTCGTGACCCCATGGATCCAGAGAAGTCTCTCTGAGCTCACTGACCTCTTCGTGACCCCAAATAATGAGGAGTGACCTATCCGTGAACCCACTGACCTCTTCATGACCCCGAGTAATTAGGAGTGACCTCTCTGTGAACTCTCTGCCCTCTTCATGACCCCGAGTGATAAGCAGCGACTGCTCTGTGAACTTACTGATGTCTTCATCACCCCAAGTGACCTGGGGAGGCCTCTGGTGAGCTCAAGACCACTTCATGAACCCAAGTGACCAGGAATGACTCTCTGTGAGCTCATTCACCTCTTCATGTCCCCAAGTATCGGGACAGGTGTCTTTGTGAACACGGTGACGCCTTAATGATCCCACGTAATTAGGTCTGAACTCTCTGTGAACCCACTGACCTCTTCATGACCCCAGGTAATTGGGAGTGACCTTTCTGTGAACTCGCTGACCTCTTTGTGACCCCATGGATCCGGAGAAGTCTCTCTGAGCTCACTGACCTCTTCGTGACCCCAAATAACGAGGCGTGACCTCTCTGTGAACCCACTGAACTCTTCATGACCCCGAGTAATTAGGAGTGACCTCTCTATGAACTCTCTGCCCTCTTCATGACCCCGAGTGATTAGCAGCGACTGCTCTGTGAACTTACTGATGTCTTCATCACCCCAAGTGACCTGGGGAGGCCTCTCATGAGCTCAAGACCACTTCATGAACCCAAGTGACCAGGAATGACTCTCTGTGAGCTCATTCACCTCTTCATGCCCCCAATGATCGGGAGAGGTGTCTCTGTGAACACGGTGATGCCCTAGTGATCCCAAGAAATTAGGTGTGACCTCTCTGTGAACCCACTGACCTCTTCATGACCCCGAGTATTTAGGAGTGACCTCTTCGTGGCCCCATGGATCCGGAGAAGTCTCTCTGAGCTCACTGACCTCTTCGTGATCCCAAATAACGAGGAGTGACCTCTCCGTGAACCCACTGACCTCTTCATGACCCCAAATAATTAGAAGTGACATCTCCGTGAACCCACTGACTTCTTCATGACCCCGAGTGATAAACAACAACTTCTCTGTGAACTTTCTGACGTCTTCATCACCCCAAGTGACCAAGGGAGACCTCTCGTGAGCTCAAAACCATTTCATGAGCCAAAGTGACCGGGAATGACTCTCTGTGAGCTCATTCACCTCTTCATGCCCCCAAGTATGGGGAGAGGTGTCTCTGTGAACACGGTGATGCCCTAGTGATCCCAAGAAATTAGGTGTGGCCTCTCTGTGAACCCACTGACCTCTTCATGACCCCGAGTAATTAGGAGTGACCTCTCTGTGAACTC
>PVIJ01021199.1:0-19058 GCA_004024925.1 Scalopus aquaticus | reverse complement strand
CAGAAGCTTTTTATTTTGATATAATCCCATCTGTTTATATTGTCTTTCACTTCCTTCACTTTGAGGGATGTGTCTTTCAAGATTTTGCTGAGATGTATGTCATGTAGAGTTTTGCCTATATTTTCTTCTATACATTTTATGGTTTCAGGTCTTACATCCAGGTCTTTTATCCATTTTGAGTTGACTTTTGTGCAGGGTGCGAGGTAGTAGTCTAGCTTCATTTTTTTTTTTTTTGCATGTGCCTTCCTGGTGGCTCAGTGGGTTAAGTCTCAGCCTATGAAGCTTTCCACAGCCACTGCAGCACAAGTTCAATGCCCGGCCAGGGAGATTCCCACATGGCACAGCAGACCTCTCCTGCCTTGCCTGCTGCTCCCCTCAGCAGTGTACTTCAGTCGATCCGCCTGTTCTGCTCCCCGCTCTGTCTCTGTATGATTACAAGAGCTGGGGTGTAGGCCAAAGGCATTGGGGGGTGTGGGGGTGGTGGTGAGAGAATTCACCAGAGACAGAGTGGGGAGCAGAACAAGGGGATCTACTGAAGTACACTGCTGAGGGGGACAGCAGGTGAGACAGGAGAGGTCTGCTGCGCCATGTGAGTCAACTCCCTGGCCTGGGATCAAACTGCAGTGGCTGCCTATAGTTTCATAGCACTGAGACTTAACCCCTTGCACCACCTGGGAGGCCCTAAATTCTTATCTGATATTATAAGAACAGTTGGTTAACAACAACGACAACTATGAAAACTTGGAAAAAGAGACGTTAAGCCATCTGTTTTAACTTAGCTATACTCATTCATCAATCATCCCATTGGTTTCTTTCTCTGACAAAAGAAACCATGCCATCCTGGGCCTCCCCGGTGGCACAGCGGTTAAGCGCTGCGCTGTGGAGCTGTTGGCAGCGGCGACGCGAGTTCGACGCCTGGCCGGGGAGAATCCCACATGGCGCGGCAGACCTCTCCTGCCTCGCCCGCTGCTCCCCTCAGCAGTGTATTTCTGATCTGCCTGTTTTGCTCCCCGCTCTGTCTCTGGTGAACCCTCTCGCCGCCCCATGCCTCTGGCCTGTACCCCGGCTTGTATGTATAAAAAAAAAAAAAGAAACCATGCCATTCTTCCTGCATGTACAGGATCCATATTACATGATCCACAATATCTACACTCGGTTATAGGGTGAATCTAACATTGTTTACAAGGAAATCTAAGCACAGAATACCTCTAGATTTGTATGATTCCCCCCCGCCACCACCCAAACATTTCCACCAAATCAGATTTGCGAACAATTTTTATAACCCTCTTTATCAAGTCTTTCTAAAGCATTCAACTCAGTTTTCATAGAAACTTTCATTTCACACTTGTTTCCTAAGTTTATAAAATCAAAATTAAAGTTGTGATTATAAAAGTGTCTCTGACGTTAATTGACTTGAAAGAGAAATATGACTCTAGGTAAAGAGAAAAAAGCACAGGTGTCCTGAGAGTAAGTCAGAAGCATCCAACAGGCCGGATGATGCGAAGAATCTGTTACAGGACCTGCTGGGCTGTAGCCCAAGTGTCTGACATAGTGCTGGCACACAAGAGACAATCAATATTGTTGAATCAACCACACAAGGCTTCTGCAAGACTTGAGTGAACAAAAGCCATGCAGTGCTTGCACACACTGGCACTTGGTCAGTAGAGATTGCCTTCCTTTTCTGACTCCTTGAGACATTTGCTTTATTTGCACTCAGTTTCATTGAAAAAGAACTTGAGGGGCCTCCCTGGTGGTACAAGGGGATAAGTCTCAGCACTGTGAAGCTATCCGCAGCCACTGCAGCACAAGTGGCCACTGCAGCACGAGTTTGATCCCCAGAGAGGGAGCTGACCTACATGGCGCAGCAGACCTCTCCTGCCTCGCCCACTGCTCCCCTCTGCAGTGTATTTCAGTGGGTCTGCCTGTTCTGCTCCCCACTCTTGTCTCTGGTGAATCCTCTCACCACTCCCCACCCCCAACCTCTAGCCTAGACCCCAGCTATTGTATGCATAAATAAATAAATCTTTAAAAAAAAAAGAAAAAGAACTTGAGAATGTTTCCTGCAGTGACTGACTGTTAATTTACCCATTTTTAAAAAGGGATTTGAGCCAGTCACTTTTTAGGGCACTGAGCCCTAAGGAAGTCACCATCTTGCTCACCACTCCAAACATGACTTAGTAATAAAAAGTCAATATAGGAAAGGAATTATATGAAGAGGAAATCAAGCATCTGGGTTGGCAATGCTTTCCTACAGCAAAGTTACATAAAAATTTAAAAAGGCCATACGGTCTAAATGTTTCTACAGAACAAGTAAAGAATGTGCCCGTCTTAAAATAATACATTCCTCTCTAGTCCATAAAGGCACATATCAGAAAATATTTGCCAGTGAAGTGAATTTTATAGCTGATCTAGAATGCTCATAAGCATACCACAGAGCAAAACCTCTCATCATCAGCCCATACCTTTTCAAGTTAAAAAAAGGATAAGATGGACCTTGATCTTAACTCTAATCCCTACAATGTCACAGAGCAAAGGTTATTTGCCTTATCATCTAGTGTAATAATATGCATTATAATATGTGGAACCTAAAGCTCTCTGAGATTTCACTTTGGTTTCTGAGATTTGACCCTGTTGTAGCACTGACTGTGTGAACCTGAGGGGGGGAAAAAAAAACAAAAAAACGATGATGTCTTCACAGAAGTTGCCCAGGGCAAATAATTATGACTATCCCATTATAGTCTGCTCTCTAATTCCCGAGGATGTCTCTTATGATGTGTGATTTGTAATGACAATATAACTGAGATAGGGAGACTCGGATAAGTTCTGCCTATATGTGATCTTTTTGTAGCTAATATTTGAATAAATTTACTTACTGTCGGTTGAACTTCAGTGAATCTGCATCGATTGTGTCAGCTAAAGGCAGGTTCAATAAGCAAAAAGAAGCTTGCACTGTAGCCCTAGAAGTAATTTTAACACAAACATATGAAGCTTTTATAACTAGGAGGCACAAATTTTGTCTACAACAAAGAAACATCAAATGAAAGTTGACATTTAGTTTGTAAAAAAGGAAAAATGAAATCATATACTCTAAAGATAAAGACACATATCAGGTTCATGCCTCTATTTCCCCCCAAAGTTACATATTTACGAATATATGACTATTTTTTAAAATAAATGAACTTTCACTTGAGATTTTAAAAAATGACTTCTATGCTTTTTCCTCATTTATAAATGACTACTTGCTCATTTAATCTGCTTACATTATGAATAGATTCTAAAGACTAAAACATGCCAGAGAAATTAATCATTTTTCTCGTGAAGTCAAGAATAGCATGAAGAACTGTAAAAGGACATCTTAATTTGGAAAAGAGAATGAAAATGGGGAGAGCCAGGTGGTTCAAGAAAAAAAAGAAGCAGAGGTATTTCATTCTTAAATGTCACTTTATGTATGCTATAGGCAGGACTAGCATTACAGAAATAAAGAATAGTTATCTGTTTGAGGTTCTCATGTTTTGGAGTTTCACAGAGATTCAATCCTTTGGCTTGGCTTCTATACTCTCTAATAACAATTTGCTCAAAATGCAAATAAACCTTCATGAAAATTTTCTCAAGCAGTTTCATCAGGGATCTGGAGTAGGGTGATTAATGCAGTCACCCAGAACACATTTTCAAAGGACCAACGCACTGCAGGAAGTGTAGTAGCTAATAGACCCACAGTGATAAGAGACTGGACCCTACACAATAAGCTCATCCCAGAGGAAGGCCTAGAAAGGGGGGTAAGCATAGACCCTGAGGTCATGAGGCTGGTCACCTAATCCAGATGAGGAAATCAAGGAAGGCTTCTTGGAGAAGCACATCCCTGAGCTGCAGCCTAAAGAAACAGTGGGAACCAAATAAGAGATGGTGATGAACATTTTGAGCAAAGGATGCTGCGTGTAAGACAAGGAGGAGGGAGATGGATTGGGGGGGGGGGCCTTGAGCCAAGAAGTACACAATGCTTCTGTTTGGAGGAGTGGAGGAGTAACAAGAAGCAAGGCTGAAGGTAAACAGGGTCCTACATAGCCAAGGGCCTCATGTGCGTTGGGTCATATCCTGAGAGCAATGAGAAGGCACTTAAGATTGTTAAACAAAGCAATAGCATGTTATTCTAGAAGCCAGAGAAGAAGGGGTGGGAGGGAATGGGGACTAGCAGCTTGGGGACCACGTGGAGGAGGTTACCTGGTAGCTCATATAAGGGATGATGCAAACCTGAGCTAAAGAAATGGCAAATGGGAACCAAAAAGGGATGGACTTCGGACATACTAGGGAGCTAGAACTACTAATAATCAGTAGCATGTTGGATGTAGGACACAAAGGAGAGACACAGAAGAAAATATGACTTTGCAGTCTCTGACTTGCGCCGCTAGAGAGAGGGTAGAACCATTTCCCAAGGAGGGGAGCAAAGGCAAAGAACACATTTGGGGGGTAAGGTCCTTATTTGGTAACAGCACTTATGAAATGATACACTTCAGTGGGTTAGAAAGAGTAATAACTTAGATGGGTTATTACAAAAGTTAATGTCTGAAATTCCTTAAAAAAAGAAGCTGTTAACATTCAGACAATTTGGCAGAAAGGTAGAGCGACTGCACTTAGACATAAATATTAAACACAGTTCAGATCAAAGATGTTTTACTGCTTGAAACAGTGACTGGCAAGACCGAGTGCAATTCTGGGATTGGTAAGTACCATTTACTTACATGCTAATAGTGAGATAGAGAGTCAGAAAGTAATAACTTTGCTGTCCAAGAAGTAGCATGACGATAGAGGCTGCTCCTTTTAGGTAGAAAGAAATTAAGATAATTTTATAGTAACCAAATTTCTTCAGCCAGAACTGACCGATGAGCACCAGACACTGAAATGGAAACAGATGGGCCCCATGAATTATGCTTATCCATGCTGCTGACAAAATAAACATTCCCAGTGAAAAAAGTAAATTTGGCCTCCCCGGTGGCACAGCGGTTAGGCGCTGCGCTTGTAGAGCTGTCGGCAGCGGCGACGCGAGTTCGACACCCGGCCAGGGAGATTCCCACATGGCGCGGCAGACCTCTCCTGCCTCACCCGCTGCTCCCCTCAGCAGCGTATTTCTGATCTGCCTGTTCTGCTCCCCGCTTTGTCTCTGGTGAACCCTCTCGCCGCCCCACGCCTCTGGCCTGTACCCCAACTTGTATGTATAAATAAAATAAATAAATTTAAAAAAAAAAGTAAATTTACTTCTGAATTCTAATATCAATTGACAAATACAACTAAGAGGGTCTATTGTGGCTAGAAAAACTATTATCCATATACATCCACAAAAATTGACTAGAGATGGTAATAAGTCTATAAATAACAAAGAAATTGCTATTATTGCCTATAAAATGAATAACCAGAAAATGATGTTCTACATTTTTCTTTCACACTGAGATGAAGAGATTTTACCCAAACTAGCCATATGAAGGAATCTATCAGTTAGAAACAAACAGGATTGTTTTATGGTAATACGAAAGCTCCAAATCAAACCTAAAATAAATCCATATTTAAAATGCTTTCACTTAGTACACAATGGGGAAGACAAATATTTATTGGTTAAATAAATAAAGATCCTACTATTCTTTCTATCATTTAAGTAGGAAATGTACTTTTTATCCTAAAATCAAGTACCACAGGTGAACAATATGATTTATATTTTTCTGGTTGTGTTTCCTGCCTAATCTTATATATTTTCATAATTCTAGAAGGTTCATATTGAGAGATCAGACATATTTTTTTCTACATTTCTTGCTATCAAAGAAAAAGTTCATTGTTCTAAACAGAAAAGTTTGTGCTAAACATACATACATATGTTAATAAAGAGTAGAAGATACTCTTTGTTTTCAATAGAAAAGTATATTGTTTAGCCCAGAAGAATTTTCAGTAACCAGAGGCATATACATCACAATTAGAAGAGAATTTTGAATAATGTACGTAGAATACAAATGTGCTTTAATAAACATGTGATGTTTTTTCCCCCTTATAGATTTTTGGCTTACTTCTCTACTTTCAAGGAACAAGAGCTCATTTTTTGGATACTGAAAACAATGGCTCAGTGATTGATGTGATCCAAGTCATTTCTTAAAGTTCTGTAAGAGAAAGTATGTGAAACACTCCAGCAAGTCCTATTATATTCTGGCATACAATAACAGTATGTAAAATCACACATTTCCACTTACTGAAATGACGCTCCCTGTTGCCAATCTCTAACCTATTAAGATACAAAATAAAAGAAATTGATAATGTAAGAAATAGGTGGCAGAGTAGAAAGGGCCAGGTTTTGAAATCAGATATTCAAATACCATCTTTACCACTTTTATCAGATATGTGTTCACAAGCGAGTTACTTTACCTAAAAGGTATTTCCCCCACTAACACTCTTTCTCTCACTACACATTCAGCATATAAGGTAGTCAACAACTGTTAGTTGTTATTGAGTACAGTATATTAAATGAGCCAACGATGACTACTGTAACAAAAATCATGAGAGATTGCTCTTTCTTTTATTAAAACAAAGCCTCCTACAATCTGAGGGTGTTGGCTTTCCATTTGTATATCTATCGAGGAGCTTGTGAATATTGTTTTGCAGCATAAGTATTTGCAAACCTCTGCAAAAAAGCCTAAGTAGAAAGCCATAAAGGCAGTGCTGTGCTTGCGGTAAAAATCTAATAATATTTGCTGCATTGAGCCTTAGTAAAATGAGCTGATATTTCTAGAGGGTTTATTTTGTGCCAGGAATTGTTTTCTGTACTTTGCATATTTTAGTCCATTTAATCCTCATTCTAGTTCCATTAGGAACTTTTCTTTTTTCATTTTTATAGATAAAGAAACTGAGGCATAGGGAGGTTGAGTAATTTACCCAGGGTCACACAGCTGGTAACCAGATCCCCCCAGGCAGACTCCAAAGGCATCCTGTATTATTCTATTTGTAAAAATCTAGAAAATAAGAAACTAATCTATAGTGACAGAAAGCAGGTAAACAGTTGCCCAGGGATACGAGAGGAAGGGGAGGGCCTCCCTCGTGTGCAACAGGTTACGTCTCTACGAAGCTATCCGCAGCCACTGCAGCACAAGTTCGATCCCCGTCCAGGGAGCTTCCCACATGGCACAGAGACCTCTCCTTTCTCACCTGCGGCTCCCCTCAGCAGTGTACTTCAGTAGATCCACCTGTTCTGCTCCCCGCTCTGTCTCTGGGGAATCCTCTCACCACCCCAGACCTCTGGCCTACACCCCAGTTCTTGTATGCATAAATAAGTAAAATCTCTAAAAAAATAAGAGAGAGAGAGGGTGGGAAAGGGCTAGAGAGGATTACCAAGGGGCACAGGGAGACTTTGAGGAATGAAGGTTATGTAATTTTCTGGACTGTGGTGATGCTTTCATGGCACATACATGTGCCAAGTATAATAGTCCAGTTCAAATACGTGCAGTTTACTGATGGTCAATCATACTTCGATAAAGCTGTAACCAAAAAAAACCCCAAAAAACCCTACCTTTCAACTCTCACATGAAAAACAATGTTTAAAAAGCTGCTAGGCATATGGACTCCCTGGTGGCACAGGGGTTGAAGTCTCAGTGCTGTCAAGCTATCGCCAGCTACTGGGGCCTGGGTTCAATCCCCAGCCCGGGAGCTAATCCACATGGGGCAGCAGACCTCTCCTGTCTTGCCAGCTGTGTTTCAGTTGATCTACCTGTTCTGCTCCCCACTCTGTCTCTGTTGAATCCCCTCACCCCCTGCACCTCTGGCCTACACCCCAGTTCTTATATGCAAAAATAAATAAAAAATCTTAAAAAAAAAAAAGTTGCTAAGCATAGATGCAATAGAAAACTACAGGGAAGAACCTAAAATCCATCAATAAGTTCAACTATGGAACAAAAATATCCCTTATCCCAACAGAGCTATTGTTAAAATGTCCTGCATGATGTTTATTGTCCTGCATGATGATTACAGTTAATAATATTGTTTTATTGTTGAAAGTTGCTAAAGGGCTGAATCTTAAAACTTTTCACCCCAAGGGAAAAAATGGTAACTGTGTGATGAAGGATGTTCACTAGACTTACAGTGGTGATGGTTTTGCAACATATACAGACATCAAACTATTATGGTTCATAGCTGAAATGAATGCAATTATTACATGTCAGTTGTAGCTCAATTTTTACAAGTAAATTTATATGTGACATGGAAATTTCCATAACCTGTTAAGTCTAAAAAACAGGATACAGAAAATTCATGGACGTTATCATTTCATTCTAAAAATTATATGTATAATTTTGTTTTAAAAACCTAAATGAGTAAGGAGAGAATAAGAAGAGAGTAGCAGTTTTTGTTTAAGGGATTGGTGTGTGTTTTTACAGCAAACATAGTTTTATAGTAAATACTAGGGGAAGAAAGTCTTTGTTATGATTTGTTCAGTCCGTCACTCCACTGGAATTTAACCAGAACGTGGCAACCAGCTAAGGGGAAGCAAAAAACATCTATGAGAACCACCAAAATAGAAGCTCACAAACCCACGTGCTCAGGAAAACTCATGCACTTTATTTATAAGAACCTCTTATGTCTTCACCAAACATCCATCTAAAATACTTAGTAATGAACTTAGCAAAAGGGCAAAACATATCTTATGAAAACTACAAAACTGTTGGAAAAAATCTGAAAGACCTAAGTACATGTAAAACATTCCATCATGGATCTACACGAACTTAACATTATAAAGATGGCAATACTACCCAAACTCATGTACAGATTCAGTACAATCAGCATCCCAGCATCCCAGCTGTCTATGGAAATTGACGAACTGATTCTAAAATTCACATAAAAATACAAAGGACCCAGAATAGCCAAAACAATCTTGAAAAAGAAGAATAAAGGAGTAGGGCTCACAGTTCCCAATGTCATCAAAAAAAAAAAAGTAAAAAGATAACCCACAGAATGGGAGACAAAAATCTAAAATAATATATACGATAACAGACTGTGTCAAAAATATACAAAGAACTATTGCAACTCAAGAATAAAAAGACAATAGCCCAACTGAAAACTGGCCAAACCAGCTAAGCAGGCATTTTTCCTTACACAGTGGCCAAAAGCAGATGAAAAGATGCTCAAAAGCCAGTGAGATGCTATTCATGCAAACTCAGGTGGCTAAAATCAGAACATTTTGGAGAAACTGAAAGCTTTGTCTACTATGATTAGGAAGGTAAAGTGATTCAGCCCTTTCAGAAAACAGTCTGTCAGTTTCTCAAAATGTGATAGGTTGAGTTTCCAAAACAAATGGAACACTTGTATGCTAATGTGCACGGCAGCATTACTTGTTAATAGCTGAAAGCTATAAACAACCCCGATATTTATCACTGATGAACAGATAAACGTCATGTGGTCTATGCAGACCAAGGGCTCTTACTGATCACATAGGAGAAAAGTATGGGTACCCACTACAACATGGATGAACCCCAGAAACATTATCCTAAGTGAAAGCAGTCACAAGAGATCACCTATGATCTGATTCCTTTCAAATGAAATCCAGAATAAAGAGCTTAAGCAGTAACGGCCACTTAGGGCTGTGGGAAGGGAAATCAGGAAATAGTGGGATGGTAGGTATCAGGCACAGGATTTTTTGAGGTGATGAAAATATTCTAACATTGATGGTGGTGATGGTCACACTGATCTGTGACTACGCTAAAAATGATCAAATTGCGCACTTTAAATGCATGAATCATGTGGCATGTGGAATATATCTCAATGAAGTCGTTTTAAAAGATATACCTATTCGTTATTTTTAAGATTTATTTTTATTTATTTATGCATACAAGAGCTGGGGTGTAGGCCAGAGGTGGGAGGGGGGTTAGAGAATTCACCGGAGATACAGTGGGCAGCAGAACAGGCAGATCTACTGAAATACACTGTTGAGGGGAGCAGCGGGTGCGGCAGGAGAGGTCTGCTGTGCATGTGGGAATTCCCCTGGCCAGTGATGGAACTCGTGCTGCAGTGGCTGCCAATAGCTTCATAGGCTGAGACTTAACCCCTTGTACCACCAAGGAGGCACCTATTCTTTAAAAAAAAAAACTTACGCAAGTTTTTAACCAATTTTTTTTTTAACTTGGAGAGGAGGAGATGCTGTAAGTCCAATGATTAAAGTGGAAAGTGTATGCAGCCCAGAATCTAATCATAACAAGACAGGTGCTCAAGCAGCTCCCCATTCCATATCACTGAACAGGAGAAAACAGCTTGAGAAGCTCAAATCGCCCTGAAGGGAACACATCAATTTATCCCACTGGTCAACAAATTTTTACAAAAGTCATGTTACTGAAATAAAATTAGTCATTTCCTATCCATTTGTGTGTGCTCAACACGAAAATGACAGTCAAATTCTAATTTTGGCTCTATTTTTTTTTGTAATCTGCAATCAATTGATGTTTACATCACGAAATGCATGCCAATAGAAATAGGCCTACGGTTAATACCTGTAAAAATTCAAGTCATAGGCTACTTCTTGGATCTCTTTGCTTGTCTCTTGTACAGCTGTTCAGGAGCATCTCTGGGGAGTGTCCAGCAGAAGTCAGCCAGCATTGTAGTGGACCATTTTGTTCCATTGAGGCAGTATCTTGTTGAAAACGTTTGCCATGTTCATCACTAATCACTATCCATACCACAGTTTTCAGGGAGGAAATACAGATGGGAATGAAGGAAGTAGATCTTTAGAGACATATTGCAGCCAAGTTTCTGATACTGCATCAGCGTGTCTTCTACTAGTTCCTTGTAGTTTTCAGCACTAACATTCCCAAGACAGTTTGTAGACACAAGGCAAAAAGCATTCCATGCTTATTTTGCCTCACCCAGCAGCAAGTTGTTGAACTGGTCATCTTTGAAGAGCTCTCGAATCTGAGGACCCATAAAAACTCCCTCTTTAATCTTTGCTTCACTGAGTCGAGGAAATTTTTCATGCAGGTATCAGAAAACTGGCGAGGTCCAGTCCATGGCTTTCACGAAATTCTTCATCAAACCTAGTTTGATGTGAAGGGGTGGTAGCAGGATTTTGTGAGCCTCGAACAGAGCTGGGTGCTGGATATTCTTCTCTCCAACTGCTACATTTTGTCTGTGAGTCCATTTCTTCCACAAGTAGTGCAAATCACTTGCTCAGCTAGCCCACCCACATAAGAAACACATGCATTTTGTATTTCCCTACTGCAGTCCCATTAAAAAGGCAACTAGCTTCAAGTCACCACAGACGTGCCAGCTGTACTTGTTATACTCAATGGAATTCAGTAGCTGCTTTAAGTTATCGTATGTCTCTTTCACGTGGACAGCATGTGCTACTAGAATAGATGGAAGACAGTTTCCATTGTGTAAAAGCACAGCCTTAAGACTCAGTTTCGAAGAGTCTAGAAATAGTCTCCATTCTGGTGGGTCATGAGTGATTTCTAAGGCATTCATGAGGCCCTCAATATTGGAACAGAATATCAGAGTACTTTCCTTTCTGAAGATCGATATCAAGTAATTGTGACATCTTCTTCTAGAAGATTCCATTGTTGGAGTCTTGATCCTAGCAATTCTGCCTTGATCTTGGGTAAGTCCAAATCATGAACCAGGTCATTTAGTTCTTCTTGTGTTAGTCCGTGTGGGGTTGTGGGGTTGATGATGCACCATAGTGAAAATCTAGATCACTGCATGCTGATGGAACAGGAGAAGAACAGGTCGACTCACCCTTGTCCTCATCAGATGAATCAAGAGAATATTCTGCTGGAGATTCAGGAATAGGTAGTCCCCCTCACCATGTGGAACTGGTCTCAATGCAGATGGAATGTTTGGGTAGACTATTCTTGACTTCTTTTGCTTCGTTATTCTGCCGGAAAGAGGAGGAACCAAGCAGAAGTAACAGTCTTTTATGTGGTTACTTGGCTCTCTCCACACCATGGGGACTGCAAACAGCATTGATGGTCTTTTGCCATTTCACCACTGTGAAAGCTGTGTTGTACATGGAGCACAGCATATATATGGGGCCCAAGGCTTGTCTTGGTCACCAACCTTGGATCCCAAGTAAAGATGATAAACCTTCTTCACTTGAGAAGTGATACTTTTCTTCTGGTTGGCAAATGTCACTTCCCCACAAATAAAGCAGAAACTGTCCATGCTATTAATGCACTTTCGAGGCATTACTGTTCTGTATTGTGCCTAAATGGATAAAACAATAACAGTTCTATGGAACAGTAGCTTAAACTGTCTCACACAAAGTCTGAAATATTTTCAATACTCAACTTTTCCGACAGGGCTTTCTATAGTGCCCTGCTGACGTCAGCTTACTTCAGCAGCTACCTGGCGGTAGTATTGGATTGCATCAGAAAATGATGCAATCAACTCTGGATGATGTGTGCATGATGGTGTTATGCAATGTGAAGCAATATGACATTGTTCTAGGCTGATTTAGGATGTTGTTGCAGTCCTACTGGATAAATTTACATAGTGAAACATAAAATGAATTATATGAAATATCTTCAAAATGAGAGCTAATCAAAAATTTTTAGGGTTATATTCATGTTCAGCACACCAAGATACCACAGATTAGGGACTTTTTAAGTCAGTAATGATCTCAATGTTGACCAGTGTTATGTGCACACAGACCTGAGACAATATTAATATGCCAAAAATGAAATTCCCTGGGACAGTCTGCTAATTAGGCTATATAAACACAGTGCACGTCAGAGACAGCGTCTTAAAATGTGTGGCTATGAAGACAGAAGGTTCGGAGCCTGCTTTCTCTCATCTGTACGGACAGAAGGAGTCTTCCTGTGAAGGTGGTAAGGGTTCTGTTTGGGAGTGACATGTACCATGCACAGTTCCTGGCACGTGGAAGCACTCATGAAGGCCCCCGCACTATCTTTATTACAGATAGCAACCAAACTGGAAAAAGGCTTCAAGCTAATGGCAAGTTCTATTCTGTGCCCTTTGCTTAAGAAAGGGTGGTCACACTTAAAATGTTGTAGAACTCTCTGTCCCAAATGGTTAAACATGTTTGAAAGTTAGTAAACAGTAAAAGCTACTTTATCTAGAATGACTTCTTTGAAGAGTATAGATAACCGATTTTTCTTATCACTTAATTATGAAAATAGAAAAATCCCTTATCACAGGCTAGGTGAAGTCGTAGTTTTGGAGGCACTAAGGGAAGCAATTTGACACATAATATCCCCCCAATGGTGTACTAAATAGCTGGACAGTCTGTTTTTCAAAGGAGCAAACATCCTCCACAATAATCGTCATGACCATGGAATTTTAACAACACTCTAAAATTCCAGGAGTAAAAGCATTTTGTTTAGCCAAGTGTTTTGAAACCTGGTTTCAAGAAATTTTGATCAAATAACTCCTTATTACAGTCACAGGAATCTCAAAAGCCTGTATAATGCACATCTACCCCCTCCACTCCCCCCCACACTCGTGCCCCATACACACACACAAGAAGTCATTCATTTTCCCGGCCATCTCTGTTGAGGTTTAAATGAGAAAGTTCCAGGGAACAAAATTCAAAAGCTGGAATGTTTAAAATACCACATTGCTAGGCTCTCACTGGGTTCTCCTACCTGCTTTTCTTTCATCTTGTTTCCATTTCGAATCTGATGGATCTTGTATAATGTCAGGGGCTCTGAATCCTTGAGTCTCTTAAGTGCATGTCATTTTTTTTCAAACTACCTATAAAAGCAGGTTTTTTAATTTCCTCAGCTAGCTAAGAGTTAAATCTTTAATCCCCGTGGGAAGTAACTTGAAGATTGAATACATACCTGTGGGCAAATAAAGCCTGCCCCGTACATGATGCTCCTTATGGAAGAAGGAAGAACATCCCTGGGAATGAGATTTTCAGCAAAGATCATCATGAAGTTACTGAAGAAGGTCAAATGGAAGACTTGAAAGAAATTCATGATCAGAAAAAGACGAAAGTTTTTCTGGGTCAGGATTTGTCCCATCAACGAGATGACAGAGGTCCAGGGTAGATACTGTTCACTCTCTGAGAGACGGTTTTTCTCGAGGCTTCTTTGAGGTTCCAAGTTTCTAAGGTGATATGTGCCAGTGAAAAGGCTGGCAGCAGCAAGAACAGCAATGACAATAGCGACGGCCTGAAAACGGTGCAAATTTTCCAAGTTATCAGAGATGAGGCCACAGAACAGGATGCTGGGAGAGCCTACGAGTGATGCCACTTGGTTAATTTTAATAAATTGAAGCCGACTTTCTTGGCTGGTGAAAATCTCTGCTAACAGTACACATTGGGCCTGCTGAACAAAGGTAAGTGTGCTATCAAAAGCACACAAGGATACCATCAGGTGAAGTCCACTAAGCCAGTCACCTTCAAGGTAGTATTTCCAAGGGAACCAAGGAAGCAGGAAGGCTATCACATACAAAGGGGCTCCATACAAAACAGAACGGTAACGATGTGCACAACAGTCAGCTTTAGAGTTGTTGTGAAAATATCCAGTTACGGCATTTAGAGCACTCCAGATCATTAAAATTATCTAGAGACAGAAGAAACACACGATTATTTTAGTGTGTTTTATATCGATGAAAGTGACCCCTGAATTTTCCATGCAAAGCAACCAGAGCTAATTGTTAAAACAATCTCACTGGTTTCAGAACGAGTACATGCTGAAATGACAACAACAATAATAACATCAGCAGCCAATAATACTCAAAAAGGCAATGAATGATCCTTTTCCGGTTCACAAGCATGATTGGGTGTTCATGCCATTGTGTGAGATGTGCCTCCCTTAAACCTTGTTACGATGTCAGCACATGACCCTTCTGATGTGAAAAATAAAAAAAGTCAATGAACATTGCCTTTGAGTTTCTGCATTGCATGAGCACTTATGTGAATTCTTTCATTCAATCCTTTAAGCAACCCTACCAAGCAAGTGCTATTGTTATCTCACTCTACAAAGGAGGGAATGGAGGGCCAGAGAAGTTAAGCATCTTGCTGAGCTAATAAAAGACCCAAGCCAGGGTCTGAGTCAAGGCAGATGACCCCAGAGTCTGTGTGTTCAATCATGATGCTAGACTGCCTCCTCCCCGCCCCCAAATCACACCAGGCCAGGCCTCTGCAAAGAGGGATGATGGCCTGTTTATATAAAGAGCGCTTCATCAGGGCAGCATGGGAAGCTGCGTGGGATGAAGGAAAGATTACTCAAAAGTCCAGGTAAGAGAAGCCTAGAGGGGCTTACACCCAAAAAGTGCAGCCCCATCCAAAGGCAGTCTTGCATTTATTAGAATCAAAGGTGTGGCAAGTGCACAGGGAGTGTATATGGGTGGGAGAAGCAGTTATTGGGGGTGTAAGCTAGGGTGGAGTGACAGGGACTATTGCCTGGGGGGGCTCCAATGTCCCTGCTGGTCATAGCATATTACCTCTATTCTAATACCTGCCTGTTGTTTTCAGCAGATACTGGTTTCCCAGTATGTTCCTCAAACCAGGACTTCTGCCCTTAGTGAAAGGCTTCCTGCATGACCCTACACCTGGCTGACAAGCAGGAACTCTGGGCACCAAGACAATATCCCCAAGAATAAGGGGGATGGGAAACTTATTTTCTGTCTCAAAATGGCAAATACTGGGGCCTCCCCAGTGGCACAGCGGTTAAGCGCTGCACTGTGGAGCTGTTGCACTGTGGAGCTAGTTCGACACCCCGCTGGGGAGATTCCCACATGGCACAGCAGACCTCTCCTGCCTTGCCCGCTGCTCCCCTCAGCAGTGTATTTCCATTGATCTGCCTGTTCTGCTCCCCACTCTGTCTCTGGTGAACCCTCTCACCGCCCCACACCTCTGGTCTGTACCCCAGCTTGCATACATAAATCAATAAATCTTTTTAAAAAATGGCAAATACTTATTACATGTTGCTAACAAACAATAATATCAATTATAAGGCTTTCTAAGACCATGAACTCTATCCATCCTGAACATCTAACTGAAACAAACAACACAACATGTAAATAACATGGACCTTGTCAAGATATATAATGTCTTAATAATTCTAATTGTTCCACATCAGTGCATTTTTCAGACAACTGAAACTTACCCTTTAAATTCCAAAGTTTCTATGTTTTTAAGTAGCAAATCTTTAAAAAAAATCTCTTTTCCCTTAAACAGTTGATTTAGCATTGATAGCCTTTTCCTGATAACTCTTTCAGCTATATGAAGAATCCATTCTTTGAAAAATCACAATAACGTACATCTATGTGGAAGGAGAAACTGTCTTAATGAAAGGACTATAATAAGGGCGCTGTCTCACCTGGGCTTGGTAAAAGGCCACTTCTGAAATCTTGTACAGATGTAAAAAGACCTTCACATAGTAGAAACTGAAGACAGAATTTAGCATTTCAGTCCCTAATGTTATCATAGAATATGCCCAAGCAATGGGTTTGATACTTAAAAGAGTCATTTTCCACGCAGAGGGATTCTTCTTCCTTTCGTTTTTATAAAAACAGGAAAAATGGTTAAAATTTACTCTTTGCATACTGTGGCTGATAGGTGGCAAAATTCCACTGGACTCTAGTCAATTCTCATTAAATTAGAGCTCAAAATCACTAGCTGTGAATATGTAACCAGATTTAACACTCTACTTTCTTTTTTTTTTTAAAGATTTATTTATTTATACATACAAGCTGGGGTACAGTCCAGAGGCATGGGGCGGCAAGAGGGTTCACCAGAGACAGAGTGGGGAGCAGAACAAGCAGATCAGAAATACACTGCTGAGGGGAGCAGCGGGTGAGGCAGGAGAGGTCTGCCGCGCCATGTGGGATTCTCCCCGGCTGGGCGTGGAACCCGCATTGCGCACGCATTGCCGACAGCTCCACAGCGCAGCGCTCAACCGCTGTGCCACCAGGGAGGCCCCCCCTTTAACTTTTAAAAGTGTGATTTATCCAAGTTTGGACAGTCCTGGACTAGTACTCAGGGAGATGTGTTTACAGCAATATTATCCTCCCTATTTGGGAGAGTGAGACAGAAAAGGAACAACTAGAGGTGACAACATTTAGCTAAAGTCAGAGAGAAGACATACAAGCAAGCCTTTCACCTTAGTACAGACGTGTCCATTCAGTAGTCAGAACTTGCATTGGCAGATTTATTCTTGATCTTCTCCTGACAATGTAATCTGGCCCAAAAGACATAGAGAAAATGGACATAAAATTCAAACATTCTGGTTCTTGCTCTGACATGGATATTGCCCTCTAATCTGGCCTATTGTCTCACCCTTTCAGTGATTCGATTTGCCCAACTGGAAAACAGGAAAAGGCCAACCAAGCAAAAGATAGGTATAGACTCACCTGCCTTTAAATCTTGATTATTATTTGACACCATGATTTTCCTGTCTTACCCCTGGCATACAGGAATATTTGGCCAGGTCTCCACAATTTTAAGACTCAGAAAACAAACATTCAGATAACTGAAGAGCTGTTACTTGTTTAAATAATCCTAGATGCTTAAGCAGGTGCCCCTGTTTATATCGCCCAGTTTCTCAGGGAAGGGGGACTCAAATGATCAAATGCTCATCTCCCGAGCTTTACTTTACATTGAGTAGATCCAAGAAAGTTTATATTTAGCATTGGAATTAGTATTAGTATAGTACCGGAATGATCAAGGGGGGTCTTGGAATGATCAAGGGGGGTAATTCAATACTCATGTGGTCAACCAAGCATTGTCTGTAGACAGAATATTTAGTCCGTATGTGTACTAGTGTTCTTTAAATGTTCATAGATTTTGTGGTAATGAAAAAATACAAATCTTATCTTTTTTGTCACTATACAGAACTCAAACCCTTGAAACCTATAAGAATTATGTGGATATCAGCTGATATTTGGGACTTTAAAGGCAAGTGTCAGATTTGAAAAAGTTGGGAACTTTTGAAGATCTCCTGCTGAGGCATTACTTTTAGTGTAAGAATGAAGATTGAATTTAGAGGTTACTAGGTTACTAAGAGGGCCCAAAACAAGGAAATCAGTAGGCCTCAAAGCCAAGAAAGAAACAGAGCCTGCCAAAAAGAGGCACTCCGTTTTTGCTAAGTTTTGTTTCAAGCATGTTAAAATTAGAAGCATGCCACACCTTCTAAACAGATCTATCATTAAGTCAGAAGGCAGTACTTATAAACTCAAACTTTTGCAAAGGGTCATAAATTCACTGCATTGAGTTTAACCGCCTTAAAAGAATTTGACTTAAGCACCCAACCTGTTTGAAACATGTTTTTCTAAGACTTTGATTCCATTATGAAATCAGACTGCATATCTTGTATCTGTATATCCAGAAGGAAGTATAATTTCCTCTGTGTATATGTGTATTCAGAGGGAAGTATAATTTAGCTTATATCTATCTACCAAAGCAACTATCAATACTACGTTTTAGAATATTTTCATAACAGTAATTATTTCAGTAAGTATTGATATCACACTAAATATCACCACTTACAATGTTTTAAAGCCACCACCACTATTTAGAAAACTCTCCTTACCTAATTAAACCAAGCAACAAAAGAACACCAACATTATAACTTTACGATCAGGGACAAAGGACTTCTAAAACTAATTTCTTTTTACCACAAGATGTTTTATACAGAAAAGATTAAAATTAGCAAAATGGTATAATGATTAGGCCAGGCAGGTACACGAAATGCTGGTGAATTATTCAATGAAAACCCAAAACCATTCTTTTAAAACCAACTTGGGTTGTTATTCACTAACTTACAACTAAGCCAAATAATATTAATGTCACTGAAAAGACTGTCTGATTGTTTCTAAACAGTGGTTAAATAAGATTCTGAAAGGATGGAGACCCCTCCCCAGCAAGGCTTTTAGCACTGACAGCTAACATCTCTTTTTTAATGCAATTTTTGTTCAAGCTTTTCTAGGAAAAAAAAGTTTCCCCAAATAGTGTCCCTCAAAAAAAAAAAAAAAAAAAGACCAAAAATAAAAACAAAAGCCACTAACCCTGAAATTATAATTTAAAAATGGTATGAAGCCATTTCAAATTATTGATAACTTTAATTCTCCATATCTATTAGAGA
>PVIJ01021198.1:0-19058 GCA_004024925.1 Scalopus aquaticus | reverse complement strand
TGTAATCTTCTATGTCCATATTATTGGGTTCTGAAGAAGGGTTTTCTTTCTGTGGTGAATTGTTTTGAGGGTCATTTGTAATTTTTTTTCTTCCTGTTGTTGGCCTTCTGTTTTGCTCTGATCGTTGCATTCCTGTGCTGTTGGTGCTGGCAGGCATGGTCCTTGGTTCTACTTGCTAGAGGGCGGCAGCAGCTCGGCAGGCACGACCAGAGGGTGGGGGTGTGGCTGTGCGCGTGCAGGGCTGAAGGGCGGGGCCGCGGACGGTGCAGGCAGCTGGAGGGCAGTCGGGAGCCTGGCTGTTTGCCGGCTGGAGGGCGGCTGTGCGCACGCTCGCGCCAGGCTGGAGGGCGGGGCCGCGGATAGTGCAGGCAGCTGGAGGGCGGGCGGGGCCGGGCTGTTTGCTGGCTGGAGGGCGGCTGTGCGCACGCTCGCGCTGGGCTGGAGGGCGGGCCCGCGGACGGTGCAGGCGGCTGGAGGGCGGGCGGGGGCCGGGCTGTTTGCCGGCTGGAGGGCGGCTGTGTCTGTTATTATTTTTTAATTATAGGTAATATATAAAACTTTCAGTCACTAGAATTGAGATTATTCTCCAGGCAAAGTCCTATCTTTAGTAAAATTACCTGATTATGTGTGAACTTTGAAAACATTAATAGACTTTATATATTTTTTTAAAGATTATTTATGCATATAAGCTGAGATACAAGCCAGAGGTGCGGGGCGGTGAGAGGGTTCACCAGAGATAGAGTGGGGAGCAGAACAGGTAGATGGATGGAAACACAGTGCCGAGGGGAGCAGCGGGTGAGGCAGTAGAGGTCTGCGTGCTATGTGGGAATCTCCCTGGCCGGGTGTCGAACTCACGTCACCACTGCCGACCAGCCACCAGGGAGGCCCTAGGCTTTATTTTTAAGAGCAGTTTTAGACTCACAGGAAATGGAGCAGAAAGTACAGCCTAACATGCTCACAGCTGCCAGGGGATAGTAGTTAGAACTATTTGGGAGGCTACCGCTCTTATCACAATGTCGAAATAAAATGAAACGTGGTTGTGCTCTGTTCCCCTTTGGGCATATTGTAGCTTCCCCTCACAGCTTTATTAAAATCTTGCATTAGTGTGTTATGTTTGTTACAATTACTTCTAATATTCTTCATCATTATTAACTAAAGTTCATAGTACTATTTGAGTGAATCCTTTGTGTCTGTATCTTGTGTGGAGTCATGTATTCATTACAGAATAATAATGTTTTTGAAATATGAGATTTGAAATTATTTTTCAATTGTTAAAGATTATATCATTTCAAATTTGGAATTATTTAGTAACTCTCTAGTTTCAAAAGGAAATAAAAATGAACTCAAACTTGAAGTTTTTGGATTTAGCAATATAATGCAGATAGAATCTCTAGTTCAGCAATTTCTTTTAGATAAAGATTTTACCTACAAAAAAATCATCTTATCAGATTTTAATAATTTAGCATCCTAAATATAGACTAACAGAAACAAAGCCATATTGAATAATCCTAATGTCCTAAAAGTCCCCTCTCTTTCCTCCCCCAGCTTTTTCTAATATCCTAAAAGTCCCCTCTCTTTCCTCCCCCAGATTTTAGCAACCTGATCTTTTTGCTATTTTCTAGAATACCATATACTTGGAATTAATCAAGTAGTAGCTTTTCCAGACTGGCTTCTTTCAGTAAGCAATATGAACTTAAGGTTCCTTGCCTTTTTCTGTAGTCTCACAGCTCATTATTTTTAGTGCTGAATAATATTCCATTGCATTGATATACTGGATCTACCACCAGTTATTTTTTTCCTCAGATAGCACCTTTTCTGAGATGCGGTAGACTAGTGGCTGAGAAATTTGCTGAATGAAATCCCATGACTGAGGCCCTCAGGCGTCTGAAGTTCTAGAACAAAGGAATGACTGCTCAGAGTTCCAGAGCAGGTATTCAGGGGGCTACCACCCCCATCTCCCTGCCCCAGCATACAGTGGCTTCTCAAAGGTGTCTGTATACTGGTGAGGAGAGAGGGTGCAGAAGGCTCCTCCTCAGAGGTCTGGACTTCGCAAGCAAGGCTGTGAAGAACAGGTGTTGACAGACCTGAGTGGTGCAGCCCCGCCCAAGCTCCGACAGACCCTCCCCGTCATATCTTTTCCTAAACATTGACTGTAGGAGGTCTGGGTACAAGTGGGTGAGGGACCAGTCAGAGAGACTGGTTTCGGTGGCTCTAGGCCAGGCCCTGCCACGCAGCACTTCACAGAGCTTTCAGCCACAGAGAACTTGCAGTTGGTGATACTGGCTGAGGAAGGGATGGGGGGATCAGAGATCCAGGTTGGGCATATAGAGTACAACGAATGGCACACCAGTGGTGTTCCTCCCAATGATATAAAGGGTGTAGATGCGCAAGGCTGACTTCTTGCTGTGTGTAGCTGCTGGTTGGGCAGTGAAGCATTTCACACAGAGGCAGTGTGTGTGGGGCTCCAGAGGTGAGGGAGGGCAGCAGGTGAGAGATTTGGTTGGCAATGCAAGGCCCCAGGAGGACTGGAAGCAGGTGAGTGATGTGGTCAGAGGAGGTTTGGGTAGTCCAGCAGGGAGAAGGGATGCCTTGGGATTTGCCTGGTAGAGTGGAGGCTTGTGGAGCGTGGGCCAGCGACTCTAGCCACTCTGTGATCTTGGTTACCTACTGTGTGGGTCACGCCCCATGGCTGTGGCACCCTCTGCTGACTCCTTCAGTCCCCCTCACGTGTTGTCTTTCCCGGAGGCACTGATGGGGGCATTTACCTTGTCGCCCGGCTTCCATTTCAACTTTCCAGTCCAAGTACAGGTTTCACCGCTGTCCCAAAGAAGCCCAAATGGTATAAAGTGATTAACATCAGTTTATGTGGAAGTTTTTTGTTTGTGCATTTCCAGGCCCCCAAAGTTATCTACCAAATCATACCAAATCACTCATGGACCTAGGATAACACTCACTACAGTTAAAGTAGGCATGGTATGACACAGTGTCTGTAGAAAGTATTGCCCGTTGGCTGCCTGGCAGGGCCACTGTCTCTGCTCAGGGCGCATGAGCTGTTGGACCTGCTGCCGCAAAGCAAACGCTGACTATCAGTTTCAATTTGATGACAACAGGAGAAAAGTGAAAATGTCGTAAAAGCAGAAAGCCTCTGAACTTTTCTTGGCTACCCAAAACAGGAGCTAATGTAAGTGTTTTATAAAAGCAAAGTGACTTCATGTGAACATCCAAAAAGCGAGGGATACCCTTAGTGGGTGTTCTGGGGGCCTTATGAAGTCGGGATCCTTCCCAGGGAGGCAGCTCTGGTTGATAGAACAAGCCTGTCCTGGGCTCCAAGCCTGGCTGCCCCATAGCCTGGACAAATCACTTCTGCCCCAAGCCTCCATTCCACCCGGTGAGTGGTAGTATACCTGAAAGACCGGCCCACCCAGTGGGCCCCAGACAGTGTGGCTGTTTCACTACCCAGATAATGAAGATTTCCCTTCTTGTGGACTTTGGTGTGCTTGTTGGCCCTTGTGTGATTTCCGCTTATCTGTATTTTATCTTTCCAAAATTTGCTTCCCTTTCTAGCATGTTAGGCCAGGATGGGATTGAAGCTAGTGCTCCTAAATTTTAGACTTGTGGTGTTTCAGATACATTAAAGGTATTGGATGGATCATTCAATTTGGATTGTCCAGTTCTCACCCATTCTGGTGGTACCCTAGCATCTGCTGAAGTGCTACAGAATTGATAACCTTCCTAGTTCATGTGGAGAAACTGCTGAATGAATAGATTAGGGTAGATTAGAATACCTGGACTCTAGCACGCCTGAGACATTCTGTGGATAGAATTCAGTAGACTCAGGTACCAGAATGTTTAGCTTAGAGATTTGTGTTTATTAGACTCCAACTGAAATCATGTTTTAAAGAGTGAACTCATTGCTAATTTTATTGTGTGTTCATCTAGATAATCTCGCCTCCCTTATTTTTATTAATTTAAAAATTGAAGTAACATTGCATTATAACATATGTAAGTTCTAGGTGAGCATCATTAAAAACCAACTTGTGTGTATATTACATTAAGGTCACCACTAAAAGTCTAATTCTATCCTTAATTATATAGTTGACCCCTTCTGTCCAACTTTCCCACCTCTCCCTTATAATAGTCACTAATTGGTCTTAGTCTAACGGTTATTTTTTTTTAATTGAAACTTAGAATTTCCTTCAGTTATAAATGGAAAATAAAGGTCAAAAGCTTTATAGTATTACCAGAGAATGTGACATTGTCACTTCTAGAATTCTCTGTTATTGGCATTTCAAATCATAGTTGCCACTGATTTTTCAAATTATAATTTAATCGCCTCGCTATTTTGTACTACGCCTTGCTATTTACTGTGTGAAAGAAGAACATATATTAGGATAGCCCAGCTTGTTTGATAATGGATAAATAAATCTAAATATAATTGATTTTATTTGTATTTTTTACCTGATTGCCAACACAGTTCATCGCACACACACAATTACTCGCCAGGCTCTGAAAAACTTTCTAGGTAAGAGCGGCAATTTCCAGTTAGACCACAAGAGGGAACTATTTTCCAACTAATGTTGTAAAAGCGAAAGGCTTGTAGATTTTTCTCTTCCCTCTAACTCTTGTCCTGAAATTGGTTCAAGTTTTCTTCTTTACAGACAGCAGTGTAATTGGGACCCTGTCCTGAGGCTCTGTAGCTGATACCCCGCCAAGAGCTGAAGCATCCTTGCACTGTGAATCCAGGAAGACGTGATACAAAAAAGTGAGTCTCCCATGCACTAGACGAGAACTGTCTTTAGTGCCACAACTTGTCTGCTGTTTCCTGTGCCGCTCCCCTCCCTGCCCCCCTCTCCAAGCCTCCCCCCCCCTCGAAAAACCACCCCAAACTTTGTATAGCAGAGAGTACATTCGGTTGACCATTTTGGTAGCCTCAGATTCTCTGTCACTGTAGAAACAGAGCCGGAGATTTTAAATTCAGTGACTTTAGAAGAAGGTGCTTTGCTTCTGTGTGGGAGCGGGGACCAGGCAGAGGCAGGAGAAGGCGTTGGAGAGGGGGAGATTAGAACTTTATAGGCTGAGAAAGCGCGTGATCCTATAGTAAAAACCTGAGGACCTAGCCAGGCCTTCCACTTGGTCTGCAGTGGTTGCCCCCAGGGCTGATTTTAATGGGAAGGATTTCACACGTTCCTTGTCCTTTGGCCACATCAGCACAGAGGTCACTGTATATATTTAAGGGCACAGAATAGAGGTCTTAGAGTGTCTAATTGCAAAGGGCAGTAGCCACTTTTACAAGTCAGCGTGGAACAGCGACCAATGCTCAGCAAACCCGTATGTTCCCGAAGTAGGTCAGGCTGCAGGAAGCTCTGCAAAGTGTCTAGGTGGGCAGGGTGGCTGCCCCTCAGAAGCTTCTGCAAACCTCCCACAGTGACTCTAAAATGAACATTGTTACTCTACCTGCTTGTCTGATCTTTGAGGATTATTGCTTGCTAAAGCTACAATTTTAATTTTGAGCCACACTGTTTCATGGATTGATCGATTGATTGATTGATTGCATGTATTCCTCTGCTTGTTCTGGAGAGCTGCCCTTACAGACGCCATCCTGGATGCTGGGAACACAGGAACCTGATGGTGTGGGGGTTGCCGTAGATCTGCAGCTCCCCTGGAAGGCGAGGTGCCTATCCTGTAAATGTGACTATTCTCATGAGGGTCATTGTAGGTGTGTCTGCTGCGTGGCTACCCAGCAAGTTTCTGACCCCCTCTGGGTCTTAGTTTTCCTCATGTGTAAAAAGGGAATAATACAATATTGTGCAAATTTAGAAAACAGTGTGTACACAGTCAGCACGGGGTCTGGTTATTATCACTGAGGATCAGAGCTTTGTTCCCTGAGTGTGTGAGGGCAGGGCTGGCAGAGAGTGTGGGCTTCACGGCATTCTGCTTCACTTTATGGCTCTGGTGCCCCCAATAACCTGGTGCACTCAATTAATGCTCTTCATTAAAGTGCTGTGAATTTATCTTGTGAGATGGCAGTGTGACAATATGTTCAAGAGCGTGGGCACAGGGCTGGGTGGCCTGGGCTGAATCCCGGGGCTGGAACTTGTTGTCTGAAGACTTGAAAACAGTTACTTAGCTTCTCTGCATTTTAGCTTCCCCATATTAAAAACAGGTGCAGTAATGGCATTTTCTGCATAAGATTATTTGGCTTTAATTAATGAAAAGCATGGAGAGAGTCCTTGGCAGTTATTAGCCGTGGTGCAATGGGGTGCTGGCAGTGGAGGACCCCCCTTCCCTCTGACTCCCCGGAGGCTGTCTGTGCTGTGACTGACACAATAGGGCCAGCTCAGGAACAGCGTGGCTCCCTGATGGCAGTGCAGGTCGGGGCACAAAGCTCTGCAGGACCCCCCCCACCAATGGCTCCTGGAGGGCCAGTGACCCTCAGCCAGGGCCTGTTTTGGATGTGCTAGAATTCTAAGCTGCAAAGTCAATTTCGGCATGTGGTTTAAGAAGCTGTTTCATTCATTTTTGGCTGTGCCTACACCTTATTTTGTAGGCTCACCTCATACTCCATTTTTTTTTCCCCTCTGAGAAACCACGAATACTTTAAAGATATTGTGCAAAAGTTTCTTATACCATCCCATTGATGTTGGGGTCAGATAAAAGGCCCCCGCTTTACTGGTGATAAAATTGAGGTGATTCTCCAGGTCACATGTTTCTTAAACTATTGAGAATTGGTAGCTGGTTTACAACCCTTCCTGTGGCTTGGCGGAATTAATTTTTGTTGGAAAAAAAGGCCATTTTGTTATATTTCTCCCTCCCTGCAACTACAGAAAAAGAGATGACAGGAAAAACTCTTTTCTTTTTCAGGGAGTCATACTAGGTGCTTCTCTCTGTGTGTTTGTCTGTGACCCTAATTTTTTTCTGAGGAGAGAGAGGCATTGGGGGTGGGGGCTAGTACTGCAGGAATGAGCGAGGAAACAGGACGTCTTCATTTTAAAAGTGGGCGACTGAGTGGTGTTTGCACTGCCCTTGTCGTCCAGGGAATCATTTTAGAGAGAAAAGAGAAGAAACCAACAACCAAACCTGTCATTTTTGACCACTTAAAAATATTTTGCTCCACATGCAGTAAATCTGAGCAAAATTGCATTTTCCTTGGTAAAAGCAGCTGCAGTTTCATCAACTTCACGCCTCTGAAGGTGAGCTGCTGCCACTGCCGCTGGGAGGTGCATTGTGGTGCAGGAAGCAGGACAAGTGCAGCTTGCCTTCAAGCCCAAAAAAGAAACAGGGTACACTTTAGGACTCACTTCTCTCCAAAAGGCTGCGTCCTGAAACTGCTCGTTGTGCGTGTTGAACAGAACTGGGGGCTCCCGCCGGCCTCTCCCACTCCTATTTGCAGATGGTTTATGGAGGTGATTTAAACCTTAGGACTCTTCCTTTCTTCCCTCTGGTGAAGAATCTTGGTGGCATCAACTCATTAACTTGTGTTCCAGTTATTTGCCTGGAGCTGCAGTCCTCTGATTTCAATAAAGGGACTGAGCACTGTCAGGGGATGGGCAAGTCGCAGAGGTGGCCGTGGTGGCTGATCAGCGGTGATGACAGCTGTGCAAATTTAGGAACAGCACAGAAGGCAAAAATGAGAAGCAGGAGCTGAAGTGCTGATGAAGGGCAACTTTCTAATGCATCCAGCCGGAAGTTACGGTTGAGGTCGGGGCTGCGAGGGAGGGAGAGTTAGGAACAATTTGGAGGCCTCTGTGCTGCTTTGTGGAGTGGGGTTTTCGGGGTGTTTGTTCCACAGACATCCTAGAGGTCTGCTCAGTGCTGAGGAAGACACAGACCCTGTCATCGAGTAGTAAGCAGCCTTATGAGAGCGAGGTAGAGGGACGTTATACTGAGACGTGCAGCAGAAAAGAAAATGTTTCAACAGAATGTGGTTGTAAGCTAGGAAGCTGCAAGTTTGCACATAGACATATATGAGATAAGTTCAAGCGATTTTTAATTTATATTTATTTGTTAAAAAATTTAAATTGAAGTAACATTGCATTATACCAGTGTATAAATTTCAGGTTGCATCATAATTTATCAATGTGTGTGTATACTAGATTAAGTTTACCCATAAAAGACCAATTCTGCTCTACAATTGAGCCTTTTTAACTTGATTTATCCAGCCTCTCTCCTCTTCCCTTCTGGTAGCCACTAATTTGGTCTTGTAGTCTAAATGTTTGTTTTTGTTTTACTTAGTTCATTCATTTGTTTTGTTTCTTTATGTACCACATATGCCTTTCTCCCTGTGATTTATTTCATTAAGCTAGCACCCTCTAGGTCCCTCCATATTGTTGCAAATGGCAGGATTTTTTCTTTTATTTTTTATACAGCTAAGCAGTATTCTATTTTTTAAACTATATATGTATATGCACACACATATGTATATATACACATATGTGTGTATACACACACATACATACACACACACAGACAACCCACATCTTATTTATCCACTCATCTGTCAGTGGGAACTTAGGCTGTTTCCACTCTGGGCTATTTAAATAAGGTAATGAACAAGGGGGTGCATAGTGATGTCTTTGCTTTAGTCTCTGTGCAGCTATGATTATGAAGTGGTATTGCTTTTTGTCTTGTTGGATTTCTCATCTGATACTGATATTCCATAAAGTTGTTTGTCATCCAGGAAACATTGCAGCCTAGCTTGGTGCAGCTGGGAAAACTACTAGTTGAAAACGCTCAGGGCAGCTTTAATTTTTCTCAAAATTCTTGGTCTGGGCACTGACTGATGAGTAGGAATTTTGCAGACTGAAAAGCAAAGGTATCTCTGGCAGGGAGAGGGTATAACTGGAGCAGACAGAGGGTGGCACAGGGTTTCAAAAGAGTGTGGGTGGGTGTGAGGAACAGGGGGAGAAAGACCAAGGAGTTGGGGCTAGATGTGGAAGGCTGTGGGTCTGTCTAGGAAGCTTAGACTCTACCCTTTGACCTCCTGTACTGAGGGCTCAGCTCAAAGCATCTGATCAACAGGTATTTATTGAATTGAGATGAACTTCATATTCTTGTGTATTCTTTTCCCTTCCACATGATAGAATTGCCATCAAAGCTGAAAGGCTAGACACCTGAGGGAGGAATATCCTTCTGGGAGTCCTGATATCCTTCTTTTCTCTTGGAATACACCAGTTACAGAGCTGGACGTGTTCTTATGACACATTTGGTCTGTCTTCCTTCTTTCTCAAGGGGGGCCTGAAGCAAACATGGCGGAGGACTCCATCCCACAGTGAAGTGTGAAAGAATGAGGACTTGGACTCACATCTACTGCGTCCTTGTCTCTGTTCTTTTTACTACAGTTATCCTTGTACTAATCCTTCAGAACTTTTCTATATTAATGCTTATATTACCCTAGTAGATCCTGGGGCTCCACATGGTGCAGTAATTCTGGAGACTCTGCTTCTTTTCTCCCCTGACCCAAAGAATGCAAAATCAATAACCAGAAGTCATTGAGAAGGATTTCCATTTATTACATGGCTCTGTGGAAAAGCTTTAGAGGGGTGTGATTCATGAGGCGTAGTAACACTTTTCAAAGGCCCTTTCCTCTACTCCTCTCTCAGCTTCTCCAGATGGTCCCTTGTTCCAACACCCAAACTGCTTCTCTAACCACAATCTGGGGATGAATCATCTCTTGCTCCTTCCTTCCTCTTGTTTAGCTCTTTATTAAATAGCTTGGTTTGGTTTCTCTGCCCAGACCCTCCCTAACTTCCTTCTACCACTCAGGACCCATTCACCTCTCTGTCAGTCAAGGTTGTGTCTGGCTGCATGTCACAGAAACCACGTTATAGTGGCTAAGACAAGAGGTGCCTTTTTCTCCCCAAATAAGAAGCTGACAGAAAGTTGCTCTACAGCGGGCCCAGCAGCTCCTTCTGCTGTTCTGTCCTGCTCTTGAAGTGCATAGCTTTCTTCTTCATCCTTATCGGTGACTGCTGCACCTTCATCTGCCATGTTTATATTCAAGGCAAGGGTAGGAGAATGACCAAAAGCAAGACATGTGCCAGCTGAAAGATTTCTTTATGTCAGGAAAATAATTGCTTTTCTGGAAGCCCCTTCCATTTGATTTCCATTTACATTCTTTTGGCCGAAAATGGTCATTGCTAGCTTCAGGGGAGTCCAGAGAGGTAAGTATAACTAGTCACATGGCAATCCTGATAAAAAGTCAGGCTCATGTTAATAAAGAAAGGGAGAATGGATATTGAGTAAGAAACTGGTAATGTCCGGCATATGCATCGTTTAGATTTCGCATTGTGAAAATTTTGTGGACTGACCTGGCAAAACAAGGCTCCATATTAGGACAGGGTAGAGAAATGGGTGAAGCAAACCTATTCATCAATGAATTAACATTTGCTTAAATGTTTATATTGTAGAACACATTGATTTTGTTTTGCAAATTTTTCACCTTTAACGGTAGGTTAGATACTTAAATAGACATTTAGGACATTTTGCCCTTAGGAAACTAAATATTTTTTCTTAATGCTTTACACCCAGTGTCAGGGATTTGCTCTGAGATATCTCAGTTCCAAGAACGCAAGTTTCCAAATATATTCTACTTAAAAGATTATAGTTGTTTTTTCTTTTATTTACTGAAATAAAAAAAATTATAGAGAATAAAAATATCGAACTCTTGGTGTTACAATTCCAATTCTCATCTTTGTGTGCACAAAGACGACTAACATTACTGCCATGGGTGCATACCATTTGGTAGTCATCTGTTTGTTCTTTCCCACTTAACGTTATTTTATAGACATGATTTTGTGGACTGGCAGTTCACATAACTTTTTAATGACAATGCAATGTTCTGACATGCTGGGTTGACTCTAACATTTCCCTTTGATCAGAAGTATTTTAAATATATTTAGCAACTAATATATCATTAACATTGATCAAGCAGAATGGACTATGTTATATTATAGAAGCAGAGCATCCTGGAGGCATTAACTCTTTTGATGCTGATTGTCGAGTGGTGCAGGACTCCATATATTGGTAGCAGGGGGCTGGGTCATAAGAATTTACCAATGGCTATGGAAGAATTGTAACAATTTAACAAGCACCATCCCCAAACTCAGGGACTTAAACACAATTGGCTCGTGATTCTCTGGATTGGCAATTTGTCCTTTGGATGATTGTTCTGGTTTTGACTAGGCTCATCTTGTGCCTATTCTGCTACTGGTCAGCTAGACAGTCTTCTTCTATTCCTTTATCTGTTTGTCCTTTCAGGTGCCAGTGCCATATTACAGGTATTCCTCACTTTCTAAACTTTGTTCCAAAGTTTGTTTTACACCACTTTTATGAAAGACCCACATTAGTGCCTGCTTTTAGTAACCAAAAGAGATCCAGAGGCTTTTTGCTTTTCATTGGCCTTACATCATATCTCCATCAAAATATATTTTAAAGCAATATATTTGAAAGCAAAATTTGTGTTCAGAGTTTCTTTTGCTGCATCCGTAAATAGAGGTAATGTGTATCCCAAGCAGCAAGAATGACATTTCCAAGTTCCTTCCCCAGAAACTGATTTATACAGGTTGTATAGTTATCATATTATTCCTGCTTTTACTCTGTGATGGTATTTTAGGTTTTATTTGATATGATTGGGTAGGTCATGTTTTTAGGTCTGGGAATACTAAAATTTTTTTGTCCATATCAATTATTAGTGATTGATTTTTTACTTTATGCCATTTTGACTTAGGAAAAGCTTCATAGGAACCCTCTATCTTTGAATAATAGGGAAGCCTGTATTTTAATTACTACAGTATTGCAAAGTGTCTTAATAACTGTCAGTCTTCACACATTGCTTTTAAAAGAAGGCTTTTCTTGAAAAATTTGATTTTTTTTCCTATATAACAATCTTCCTATTTAAGAAATGGTATCCCTTCCCATTAATAACCGTCTTTTTTTGTGCATCCCTCAGGAATAATTAAAATTTTCTCCATATAGATTTTTTATGTTTTTAGGTTATTTCTGCATAGTTTATCTTTTTTTGATTGTTGCAGATGAGATAATATCATCTTCCATGATACCTTCTAACTGGCTATCAAATTCTGTATGTTAATTTTTATCTACCCAACCTACAAAAATTTTCTTGTTTGTAACTGATTTTCGCTTAATTCTCTTGGACTTGTATCCACTGATAAGTATACTAAGTATAAATCCTGATAACTTTTATCACAGTAATTTTATTTTTTGTACTTTATATTTCTGTTTATTGTATTGGATAGTATTTGTAGAACTATGTTATATAATACGGGTGGACATTCTTGACTTTAATGGGAATTCTCCTTGTGTTTTCACATTAAATATCAGATTGTTTTAAAAAATTCAGATAATCAGTCCAGTTTCCCAACACCCAACACATTTATTGAACAAGCTAATCTTGTTCCATTGCATATTCTTTGCTCCTTTGTCAAAGATTAGTTGTCCATAAATATGTGGATTTATTTCTGGGTTTTCTATTCAATTCCATTGGTCTGTGTGTCTGTTTTTGCCCCAGTACCATGCTGTTTTAATTATTATGGCTTTGTAGTATAGTTTGAAATCAGGGCGTGTAATCCCTCTATTTATATTCTTTTTAGTCAGGAGAGCTTTAGCTATTCGAGGTTTTTTGTGGTTCCATATGAATTTCATCAATATCCGTTCTATTTCTTTGAAGAATGTCATTGAGATTTTTATTGGAATAGCATTGAATCTGTAGATTGCTTTTGGTAGGATGGCCATTTTGATGATGTTGATTCTTCCAATCCATGAGCAGGGGATGTCTTTCCATTTTCCCAGATGCCCAAAAATAGATGACTGGATCAAAAAGATGTGGTACATATACACACTGGAATACTATTCAGCATTCAAAAAAGACAAACACATGCAATTTACAGCAACATGGATGGAACTAGAAGGGATCATGATCAGTGAAATAAGCCAGAAAGAAAGAGAAAAGTATCGAATGGTTTCACTTATAACAGGAAAATAGGGGAGCCAAATAAGAATGTGACATTCAGCAGGGAAGGAGGGGAGGGTAAGGGCTCAAGAGGAGGGAAGAGGAGAGCACGGGGGACTATGGTGATGGCTTCACGGGTGAACATGTGGTGGGTAACCTATGGGGAATACACAATAATGTAAAAGATATGAATAATAAAAATAAAAAAAAATTCAGATAATCTATAACATTAGAGAAGCCTCCGTCATTTGCAATTTCTGTTACAGCAAACTCCTTTGGCTAGCCAACTGTCCATGTGTGGCAGTTTCCTATGTAGAAGATACTCATCCCTCTTCTGAAGGGAATAAAGTCCTACTTGGGTCTTGCATCTGGGTCAAAGACCAGGATCTCTGGGTGATGAACATTTCTGCCCGTTATATCAATATAGGCTTGCCTTGAACTTATAGTCTTTAAAATAAAAGGAAAATTATCTAATCACAGCATGACCAATGTGTAGTGACTTTGTAGACTCAGGATAATCTTTATGGGAACTCCCATGTTGAAAAAGGAGAATGGGAAATACTGTAGACATTGGTCAGTGGCAGAAGTTATATTGGGCTATAATTGCAAATATTCCCTTTTTTGATAGTATAGCATATTTTGTAGTCAGCCCAATTAGACTCCCGATTTCTGCCTTCTGGGAGAAATACCTTTGTTCATTGTACACTGAAGACCCCAGTTCTGCCTATTTTTCAAGACCATAAAAGTACCAGATTCTCAACTTAAGGCAGAAAGTATCTCTCCTAGCAGAATTGTGTACCCATTTCACCTCTATTTATGACTGGCTGGCTCTAGACTAGGATAGGCTATCATAACATTGGGTGAAAGAAAAAAAAAAAAGGCAGCTAACATCCACCAAAATTTGATATTTTCCCTAATGCTTCACCTCCATTGGCAGTTTGTCTGTCTTCTAAGGACCACCAGTGATGGTTTAACTGAGTGTTTTGTGTGGGATAACAAGGGTTACCATATTTTATGTAAGATGTTAGTACTTAATAGATACATCATACTCAATAATGTTAAGAAGTAAAAAAAAATGCTCAAAGCCCATTTAATGTGCTCTCATTGGTAAGATGCATATACATTTAGAAATGTTAAAATATGCAAATATGTGCATTAAAAATTGAAATAACATTATATAAATTTATATAACATTATATAAATTAATATAACATTATATAAATTTCAGGTGTGCATCATTAGTCAACATGTATATATACCACATTAAGTTCCAAATCTGTTCTTCAGTGGGCCTTTCTTTGCGCCATTTTTCCTGATTTGTCCATCATCCCTTCCCAATTCCCTTTGGTAACAAAAATGTGCAACTTAGATGCTATGTAATATCATGTCTTCCTCTTCGCCATCTGCAGCTCTGTCAATTACATTTGGGCAATGTTGCATTTTAGGCTTTGCTACTTGAGGTTACTGCTACCAAATTCTGTTTAAATTAGTATCAATTATTGTTCCCTCATCTTCAAAGTTCATTTCCACTTGTAGTCCAAGATGGCTGCTCCAGCTGTAGGAACTATGAGCCTCTTATTACCATCAGAAAGGAACATTCTTCCTGTAAGTATAGGTCTAGGAATTTGCTTATACCATTATCCCATTGTATAGAATTTACTTAAATAGTCATAACTAGTTGGTGGAATGTTGCTTTTAATGATAGGTAACCAAACTCCCACTTAGTATGTTCAATTATTGTAGAAGAAAAAAAAAATCAATGCTGGGAAGAACTCAAGTTTTTAAAGATTAATAAGATAGTCAGTGAAATTGTTCTATTTTTACTACTAATAAAATCGTCCTCAAGAACATGTAATTTTGTTATATTCCTTTTAAGTATTTCTGGAAATGTTTAAATTATTTTGGTTTGTAGTAATGCATTTCCTACTATTATTGAACCATCTTTGCATTCCTGGAATAAGTTCCACTTGATTATGTCATATTGATCTTTTAATTTGTTTCTAGATTCTGTTTGCTAGTATTTCAATGTCTTTGCAGTGAGATCCATCTATTCATCTATGAGATTGACTCATAGTGCTTTTCTGGGGTGCATTAGTGATATGCTCTGCACTGTGTATGAAACTATATTTCTTTGGCATGAAAGGGATGCTGCTTGTTGGGGCTAAACCCTGTTAGTATCTTGAGTTTGTATAATGTCTAGAAAGTGGGAATGTACTATTTTTTGTCTTTGTGGCCTCTCCATCCTCTAATGTTGATGAGCCATTTTTTTGCACCTCATGTTGAACTTGTCAGTCCTGTGTTTCTGTCATCTGTGTCTGCATTCTTTTCTCTATCAAGCTGGAGTCTTCCTGTGCTGAGTTATTCCTTCCTTACACCAAGATAGCCTTTAATGCTATTCACTGAAGATATAGGAAAGCAGGCACCTAGTATGTGCCACTCCCAGTTTGGAGGAGAGAGGGTTTCCATGGAAACATATATAACATGAGAATGGGTGTCATGACAAATTTGACAAGGTGTTGGGGCTCAGGGACCAGGGAGATGTTTCTCTGTGGTATTGATGAATGAGATTAGTCTTTAAGCAGTATTGGGAATGAGCCTAGTTTAGTACCTGATAGACAGCTGTTTATAACTCAATATTTCTTGAGTGAATAAAGACGTATACTAGGTAGACTAAGCAGAGAAGTAACAGCATGTGAGACAACGTGGAGGAAGGACCTGAAGTGTTCAGGGCACAGAGAGGTTTTCTGGGTGTTGGAGCACAAAGAATGGATTTAGGGAAATGAGACAGGAAAACTGAAGACCTTGCATATGAAGTGGGGGTTCTAGCCTGAGAACTATGAGGGGTGACCAGATGTCTCTTTAAGATGGTCAGGATGTGATCAGAACCTTTGAGACCTGAACCTTAGTCTGATTTGATTATTTTTTTCTTCTTTATTGAGATATAAAATAGGTAAAGTGTGTGAAGTGCAACAATCTTAAGTATACAGCTCTGTGAACTTTTGCATCATTATACCCAGGAAAATCACTACCCATATCAAGATGTAGAACATTTCTCTCTCTCCAGGAGTCTCTCATGTATACTTCCCAGTCAATAACCCCCTGACTGATTTAAATTCCTTAACTATGAACTAGTTTTGCTTATTCTTTAGTTTCCTATAAATAGAATCATGTCTGCCTTCTTTTGCTTATGATGTCTGTGACAATTCATCCATGTTTTAGTAGTTTGCACATTTTTATTTTTGTATGATTTTGTTTTGATTCCTTGATGTCAACAGAATGCTGTGACCCCAGTATTGTATATATCCATTTCTAATAATTCTTGGCTTCAAAAAGAAGCCCTCACCACTGAGACTTTATCCATGGTCATAGTACTTTTTTTAAGAAGATATTTTGTAAATTGTTATTATTTGTACCATTGTGACTTGTGGAGGTAAAATTTATGGAGCTGTCACTCTCTAGGGCTAGGCCCAGCTCATCTAGGAGATGTGAGTTCTTCAGATCATCTGGGCTCCTTTCCTGGATGGAGCTGATTAGCCCTGTATCCCAGAGTTCTGTTTTCCCTGATGTTGTCATCAGGCTCGTTCCAGTGAGCCACCTCTACACTCACAAGCTCTGTTCTTTATACTTGTAGGGCACATTGGCATGTCCCACTAACAGGGGTGACTCCTCAGAACATGGTTGATCCTCTTAATACTATACACTTTTCCAGGAAATTGGTAAGCAGCCTCAGAGTTCTTAGTTTCCTGCTTAGCTATGTTAGGTTTGTAAAGGAAGAGGGTTTCCAAGCCTGTACATGTACACGTACACACACACACACACACACACACACACACACACACACACACACACACACACACACACACACACACACACACACAGTGATGCACAGGGGTCCAGGAAATATTTTAGGACCATAACACCTGAATCCCTGCCTGGCAAATTACCTCATGTGGCCCTATCACTAGCCTATAAACCCTACCACAGAGAATGTCTTTGGCTCACCACTGTGAATCTAGCAACTAATATAGAAGTTGGCACATTTTGGGACTCAATATATTTCTAAAGAATAAGTGAATACTCAGTTCCCATTTTGTATAGGGCTTCTAAAGAAAATGAACATCTTGCTGTCCACTCTTACTTAGCCCATCCATCCTTCCCACATATAAGAGTTGTGATGAGACAATTAATAGGGCAGGTGATGACTTCTGGTGTGCAGGCTGTGGCTTCCAGGCCTGCTTCCTGGGGTCTGTGTGAACAGGAGGGAGTTTGAATTAACGGTGAAGGAGAGCCCTGCGAGCCTTTGCAGATAGCACTGGGTGACGTGCACAGGGCTGTTGGCAGTGCCAGGCTGTGAGGACATTAGTGCGGGGTTAGGGCCTGCTTGGAGAGACCTGGCCAATTACCAGGGGTGCAGGTGGCAGGAAGGTGCTCTCAGGGTCATAAAAGTCCCTGCCTGCGGGCATGTTATCTCACACAGCAGTCCCAGCATGACCCTCCTGCCTTTTGGAGCAGAGAGATGCCATTTAGTATTTTTTGACTCTGGCAGGAGCAGGAGAAATTTGCTCTTGCCAGCTCATTAAGGATTGGTCTGGAGACTCAGGAAAGCAGCAAACTCAAACTACTTAGCAGGAGAGAAAGCCCAAAGGCATTTCCTTCCCTGCAGGATCTCACACTTCCTCCTGCCTTCTCACTTGCTCTTTTGGGGACAACCACGGGGAAGCTGGAGGAAAGAGGCAGGTGGTATGGTGGGGAGAAGACAGGACATAGGGTCTGCCTCACAAGCCTCATTGTCTCCCCACCCCTCTCAGAGACGGGGTGGCAGAGGGGTGGAGTCCTCTGCAGTGGCAGCCTTCCTATGAGTCCAGGATCTTCTCTTGGCAGGTTAGTACCACTTACTGAACTCCTGCTGTGCTTCAGGCCCTGTGCTGGACTTTGGAGGTCTGTCATGTCGAGGACACAGAAGCAGGCTCCCTCAATGTGAAGAGACAAAGGCAACGACAGAGGCACATCCTTGATAGCACATGGATCCAGGAGAGGGTGACTGGACAGAGGCTGGCATCAGGGAGGCCTCTTGGGGAGTAGGGGCAGGGCAGGCTTCACAAGATGAATGGATGCTTGGCAATGGACAGCAACATTCCAAATAGAAAAGTCACACAGGTGCCAGATAGCATTGTGCATTTTGAGAAGGACCACACTTTTATGCTACTCCTAGTTAAACATGTATTCTTCATTTACCAAGTGCCAGGGAAAATCCCTAAGTGCTTTTCTGCCTTAGCTCTTGGAAATTTATCTTATCTCTAAGAGGTAAGAGCCCTTTCAAGGTTCAGGGTCTGGGGCAATAGAAGATTAAGAGGACCATCCAAGATTCACCAGTAGTAAGTGGTTAATAGGAGTGAATCAGGTTTGTTGGACTTTAAAGTCCATAGTAATGATAAAGATAATAAGGTTCATCTAATAATAGAATTGAAACTTATTCATACTCTGCATGCAAGGCACTATGCTAAACATCGTCCCAGTGAACTCTCATCCCATGCAAGTCTGTCCTGTCTGTTCCCACTTCACATATGAGGAAGTCTGGGGATGGTTGACTTGCCCAGGGAGAGAAGCCCAGAATCGATGGGATGAAGATTTGCTCTCAGCCAGTGTTAAGGTGAAGCCTGTGTTCTTAGCCCATGTCCTTTTCCTGGTGCCCTTTTCTGGAGGTGTGGAATGAGGGAAGGTGAGTCTGTAAAGGTGGGTAGATCGGTCTCAGACCTTGTGTACAGTGCACTAGTCTGTGGCTACCAGGTGCGGCAGGCATGGGGTCGGCTGTGCCAGGGAAAGGCCTCAGGCTGCAGTGGAGCTGGCTTGCGAGGACAAGGATCTCTGAATACTATTCTCTCTCTCTCTCTTTTTTTAATATATATTTTTATTGTTATTTATGTCTTTTACATTTTGTATTCCCCTTGGGTAGCCCACCACCGTGATCCATCTCCATGGTCCCTTGTGATCTTTTCTATTCCATTTTGTGCCCTTATCCTCCCCTCCCCTTGCCTCCACCCCCCCCACCCCCCGCTGATTGTCTCTCTCCTATTTGGTTTCCTTATAGTCC
>PVIJ01021197.1:0-19054 GCA_004024925.1 Scalopus aquaticus | reverse complement strand
GTAGGATTGCCATTTTGATAATGTTAATCCTTCCAATCCATGAGCAGGGGATGCCTTTCCATCTTCTTGTGTCTTCTTCTATTTCTTTCAACAGAGTTTTGTAGTTTTCTTTGTATAAGTCCTTTATGTCTTTTGTTAGATTTATTCCTAGATATTTGAATTTTTTGGTTTCAATTTTGAAGGGGATGGATTTCTTAATGTCTTCTTCAGATTGGGCGTTTGCATATAGGAAGGCTATTGATTTTTGTGCATTGATTTTGTATCCTGCTACTGTACTGAACTGGTCTATTATTTTGGTGGGAGAGAGACAATCAGTGGGGGGTGGGGGGAGGAAGGAGCCGGAGGGAGGGAAGGGAAAGGGCACAAAATGGAATAGAAAAGAACACAAGGGACCATGGAGATGGATCACGGGTGAATTGGTGGTGGGCTACCCAAGGGGAATGCAAAATGTAAAAGACATAAATAACAATAAAAATATATATTATAAAAAAAAATGCAAGGGAAAGAGATCAAAGTTTGACACATGATGATATTCTTCACTGATATTTATTGAAACTTATTAAGCTTATGCTAGCCCTTTGCAATACGATCACATTTGTCCTAATTTATGAGGAAGATGCTATTTACATACTAGAAATTGAAATTTAAATAACTGAAATATCTTAACTACAGAAACAAAATAAGGTGGTGAGCCAGAATTTAAACCCAGTTTCCTCTAACTTCCTGCTCCTAATTTGTAAACTCTACTCCTAATTTACATATACATTTACATATACATTTTTTGTTTAAAATTCCTCACCCCATGTCTCCCAGTCAAAAGGCAAAGTATAGGGCCTCCCTGGTGGTGCAGCGGTTGAGCACTGTGCTGTGGAGCTGTCCGCAGCATGCGATGCGAGTTCGACGCCCAGCCAGGGAGAATCCCACATGGTGCGGCAGACCTCTCCTGCCTGGCCCGCTGCTTCCCTCAGCAGTGTATTTCTGATCTGCCTGTTCTGCTCCCCACTCTGTCTCTGGTGAACTCTCTCGCCACCCCACGCCTCTGGCCTGTACCCCAGCTTGTATGTATAAATCAATAAGGCAAATATAATAGGACAGCAAGAGAAGAGTAGAATTATACTTTAAAATCATGGCTAAGGAACAATTTCAGTAACTAAACATACACCTTAACTACAAATTTTGTAACAGATAAATCTGACAAAGGACAAAACAAATACAGAAAGTTTCAACAAAATGGTAAGAGATCGGTTAGTCCTGATTTTAAAAAAGGTATTTATTTTTGTGTAGAAAAACTGGGGTATAGGCCAGAGGTACAGGGGTGGGGGCGTGGTTAGAGGAGTCACCAGAGACAGTGGGGTGCAGTACAGGCAGATCTACTGAAGTACCCTGCTAAGGGAAGAAGCAGGCCAGAGAGAAAAGGTCTGCTGCACCATTTGTGAGTTAGCTCCCTGACTGGGGATTGAACTCAGTCCATAGTGATAATAGAGCTGAGACTTAACCCCTAGGCCACCAAGAGGGGCCCTAGTCCTTATTTTGAATATTGCTTAGCCATAAACTTGCCCTGTTACTTCAGGCAGTTTACAGCTAGACTATGAATCTCAGTTGAGGCAAAATTAAAATAGAAAAAATAGAACTACTTATGTTTCTGAAAAGTTTAGTGATCACATATTCAAGGAAATCAATATATATCTGATATATATGAAGACTTGATAAAGCTCACGATTGTGAAACACTGTGGTTAGTTCATTATGTTTAATCCTTCACATTATCGCTTACAAGTGCATTTTACAGAAATGGAAGCTGAAGCTTACAAAAGGCTAATAAATTTGAGAATACCAGATGGAGTTGGGGTGAAAATACCAATTTCCAAGTTAATATTTTTCCTATCACACATTGGTTTGTTTATCAAGGGAGGGAGAGCTCTTTATCAAAAAAAGACAAACCTATTCCTGGCTTGGATCCTGAGAAACATCAGCTGTGAGGGCTGTTAATTGAGAAGCATTCAGCAAAGTAATAACCAACATCCTGGATGACAGCTTTACAGGAAAGACGAAGGCCTTCCTCTATCACTGATTCTTAAATCACATACCTACAATAAAACCCAAGGGTGTGATGGGAAATGGAGTTATTTAAGTCAAGTTTGTGGGAATGGAGAAGATGATGTGCCCTAGATGTGTGTTCTCATAGTTTGACTTTATTCAAGATTAAAGCTGGGGACCTTTTGAATGATGAATTCTTATAAAATACCCACACAGTTTTATAGTCAGATTTTTGACATGAGTATGGCAAATCGTGGATAGTTTGATGTACACTTAAAATGTCGAGACAATGGACAGTTGACAGAGACTTTATGATGAAGCCTGGGTGGCTCATGGGATACGGAATAAACTATTTTCAGGAACTTGGCAAGAATTTGTAGAATTGCAAAGCAAACTTCATCAAACTTTAGGAGAAGGATATGGCCCTAAAGCATGCCCTATCCCCATGACCTATACATGATAGATTCATTCCTTATTTTATGATTGGCTATTAGTTGAAACCAATTACTTAAAATGTAATTAATTCTTCACTAATCGGGGGACTTCATTATAGTTTAATCCTTGCTCATATAGCTCCAGAGTATGTTACATCCATAATCTTTATTTCTCATTTCTACATAAATGAATAATGCTATTATCCCCACCCCCACTTAGACAGCTAAGGTGAAAATCAAAAGGGATAACAACTCATAAAAATTATCAAGTGAACCGGTGATGGAAATTCTAGGGGGAATGCACCTGGGAAAATAAAGCAAACATTGTACAAAAATGAACAATGATGTAAAATATATATAAATAAATGCAAAACAAAAGTATTGCTTAAGTAAACATGATTATTTGTCAAGGAAAGCATTAAAGTATTTGAAATATGCAAAATGCTGTATAGAGGAAAGTTATAGCTAATAAATACAAATTTTCTAAATGACACTTTTGGTATATTTTAACTAATTTAAATGATGTTTATTACCTTAATAAAAGAACGTCACTGGTATTTCATAAGATTATTGTGAGTATTAAGTGAGCTAGAGTATTTCAAATGTACAGTTTATAAGAGATGTTGATAAATACCAGTTCAAATTTCCTAATAAATTCATATTATATACTTAGGGTTTGATATTCCACCATTTATCACTTAAAGGAACAACTGTGAAATAGTATATCCTAAGTATATAATATAAACTTAGAAAAGATCAGTGACTTCCTTTTCTGCTACAGAAGGGCCTATAACACCCCAGAACTTGGCATATTCTCAGAGTACTCTTAAAAGAGATGATGAATTTGCTCAAGATATGTGGCATCTTACATTCATTTTGCTCATCCATTGATAAGGCCACTTTCTCTCATTTGTAGCATAAAAAGATCTAGTTGCAAGTGATATAGGTCCTGCTCCTGGAAGACATGGACAGGTCTTTGGTCCCAATATATGTTTTCTTTTTTTTTTTTTCCCAATATATGTTTTCTAAGGAGGAAGACAGAATTGGATCCAGAACCAATGTTTTGTTTTCTTGGTAAAACTTGCTTTGTAAATTAAATTTTATTTTCTACATTAAATATATTTGAGTAAAGCCTGTTCCTCAACCAGTGCTGTGATATGTTCACAAATTTATCCACATCACCAATGCAAACTACATGTTGATTGCTAAAAAAAAAAAAAAAAAACCCTCAATCAATAAGGTGTTAGGACAATGGAAATTGCTCAATGGAATTGGTGGATAAACAGATTGAAAAATATTAAATAATATGTAAGATTTTTGTAAATAATAATGATTTGATTGGGTGAATAATTATGTTAGAAAATAAGAAGTAGATTCATTTTGGGGCTATTAGATTAATATTTCATTCATCACTCTACAACATTAATTAGTAAGCCAAACACCAGAAAATTATTTTTAGTGATGGTGAACTACGAGTACAAAGGAAAAACTTTAAAGTGGATTACAATAGCCTTATAATTGACATAAATTAATGTCTTATATTGGGAAGCATAAAAAGAGGCTAAAATAGGATCAGACATATCAAGATGTAATAATGAGAAAATGTACACTGCATCAATAATAGTAATTTTATCACACACAACACATATATTGATAGTTTGGAAATAACCTGGTTAATTGAATACATAGCTATATAGATATAGATATATGAAGTTATGAAATACAGTAATTATAGAACATAAAATGTTAATGCCTTCAAATAATAGAATGTATACTGCATCTTGATAGTATCAAGAATTGAATATTTTTGAAAAATCATTTGGGTTTAGAATACCACAGTGTTAAACAACTTTAGAGACTTTCAATGTTATAGGTGTGATCCCTTGAAAATAAAGAAAAGTTCTTAAAGTACGGAAGAGGAGGAGAGAAAAAGAGAAGGTGGAAAGAAGGGAAATGAGGAGGAGGCTCTGAAGACAATAAAGTAGACTAAGCAGCACAGGCTCGCCCATGTGGTGTGCTAATCCCAGCAAACTAGCACTTTTCCAGGTAAATGACATGCCAGAAAGTAAAGACTAGTCCCCTGAAACTTTTAAGATGGCGGTGGGGAAAAGAGGTATAAATCTACACCCTACCCTCACCCCTGCATAAATCTGAGACCCATAAAAGTCTTACCTATAGCAAAATAATATGCTAGGATGGTAAAAATCTATTACGGTAACACAGAGTCAAAGGGTATCTATAATTTCTTGGTACTAAGTAGAAAATAACCACGAAAATACCTACATTAGTAGTGTGGCCTGAGAGTTTGTATCTATAGAGTTTAATTTACAAGGGTCTTGAGGTAGAATTTATAACAGCTTCATGGTCTGAGGAAGACCAAGTAAGGAAATTAAATGGCAGTACACCTGGGAGTTATAATTTATGCATTACAGCAAAAACTAATGCAAGTTCTCTTTGAAGGAAAGACATCTCATCTGATTTTATATATTAGGTTCAAAGATGAGCTCAAAATAATAAATTACCTAATTTATGGGAAAATAGAAAGCATTTGCAAAATATGAGTGGAAGCACTGAAAATACATTTAAACCCTAAGGATATTCAAAATACCAGATATAGAAAATGAAATAACTACAGAAAAAAAAATTAAACACATAAAATAGGGATTCAAACAAAAAAGGTAGTAAACAATTGAAATAGGTGGGGTAATTTATAAACGAGAGTTTAAATTCAGTAAGTAAACTGAAATAAAAAATGGTAAGAGAATTAGACAACGGTTTTAACTCAGCTGAAGAGAACGTTGACAAACTAAACAAGTAAGCTAGAAAAATAGCAAAGAATGCAATTAAAGGAATCAGAGAGATGAATAATATATTATTTAAAGTCACTAGAACAAAAATCTACATTTTAATTGGTATTCTACAAGAGAACAGCAGAAAAAATAACACAGAAGAAGGGATATTCATTGATTCAAAAGATGAAAATATCCCAAGATTTATTAAAAAGACACACATGAGTAAACACACAAGTTCAAAAAGAGAAATAAAAAGAAATCCACATTACAGATTAAGCCTATAGGCTACAGAGGACAAAGTAAAAGTAAAAAGCAAGAAAAGGCAAATTGTCTAAATGGAAAACAATTAGAGTGATAATAGTCACCTCCATCTTAATAACGGAAATCAAAAGAGAATAGAATATGACAAAAATAGTTAGAGAAATAATTATTAAATGAGAGTTAAACACTGAGCAAAACCATCTTTAAGGATGAGAACAAAACAGCAATATCAGGTTAACGCAATGTTATTTAATGAAATGATGCTCTAAAATGATATACTGTGGAAGAATTAAAATTATCTCCAAAGGCTTGAGGTACAAGAAGATATTTGTAGCACATTTAAAGACAAAAGATTGATTTATATAGCTAATATTGAAAGTATTACTAACACTGTAAAAATAAAAAAGAAAAGAGAAGCAAATAGAAGAATGGGCAAAGACATCAGCAGACAATTTACAGAATGAGAAACCAGAATGATCACTAAATATTTAAGAGCATTCACTCAACACTAATAAAAAGGAAATTTAAAATAGGAAGTATAAATATATACCATTTTATTCTCACCAGGCTAGTAATTATCTAGTAGGTCTGACAATACACAAAATTTTGAGGAGTGTTTGAGGAATGTAACAGTAACTTACATTATGTTTCCAGAGGTATAATTGGTACAACTATTTTAGAAAATTGTAATTATTATGTAAATTTGAAACTTCACATATTAATAACTATAGCCATATGCTTTGCCATTTACAAACCTCAAAAAGCTAATGCCGGGTGAAAAAATACAGTGGAAACAGATATATCCAGTATGGCATATAAAGATTCTTCAAGATGCATACAAATGTAGTAAATCTAAGTAGAAGGCAAGTGAAAGATAATTAAGAATAAAAATTCAAAAGCATTGTTAATGTTTTATTCATGATAGGTGAACCAAAATTTCTCCTAGACATATAAAATATCTATAATTCATAAATTCTATGGTTGTGCCAATTGTATACATATCTTTATGATTTTAGAAGTACTACTTTACAGCTCCAACATGTACTTACTTCACTCAACATCCATCAAAGCTCCAGTGTCAATATCTGTTCAACTTACTTATCTTCCTGCCTCCACCCTCTCTTGTAACCTCCACCCTCTCTTGTAACCAGACTATGTTCATAGCAGCATTAAATATGATAACTAGTTAAGGAACCAACCTAAAAGTCCACGGACAAGACGACTGAATAAAGACATTGTAAAATACATACTCATTGGAATACTACTTAGCTATTTCAAAATGGCATCTTTGAGGACCAAACAGATAGACCCTGAGGTGAATATGTTAAATTAAGTATCTTTTGCCATGAAAACAATTTAGACTCAATGTTCTAAGCTGCATGGGTAATAAGAGTTAAGTATGCATAAAATCATGCTTATAGACAAGGGCTGAAAGGAAATTCAAATATTTTATTTTTTTTATTTTATTTTTTTTTTAAATAATATATATTTTTATTGTTATTTATATCATTTACATTTTGTATTCCCCTTGGGTAACCCACCATCAAATCACCCGTGATCCATCTCTGTGGTCCCTTGTGTCCTTTTCTACTCCATTTTGTGCCCTTATCCTCCCCCTTCCCCCACCTCCCTAAGTGTCTCTCTCCTATTTGGTTTCCCTATAGTCCTGTTATAAGTGAAGCCATTCGATATTTTTGTCTTTGTTTCTGGTTTGTTTCACTGAGTATGATCCCCTTTTGAATGAGTTGCACCACAATGAAGAGGTAATTGCTGACACAACACACACACACACACACTTTATGCATGAGTTAGGATGCTGCCTTGGATTGTCACTGATATTTTTTAGATTAAAAATATGAATAAGGAAACTTATTTTCAAAATTATCTCTAATTATTTACATCCTGTAAGTGAGGACTAATTTATAGGTACGTTTTATATTATTCTATACCTTGTTTACAAATTTAAAAGCAATGATAGCCTGCTGCAGCTCAAGCCAATAACTATAATAGAAGCTAATTCTTACAAAACAATTGAACTTATTATCTTTCAATGGTATTTCCAGCAATAAGTATTTATTTAAAGATTTATTTATTTATACATACAGCTGGGGTACAGGCCCGAGGTGTGGAGTGGTGAGAGGCTTCACCAGAGACAGAGTGGGGAGCAGAACAGGCGGATCAGAAGTACACTGCTGAGGGGAGCAGCGAGCGAGGCAGGAGAGGTCTGCCGCACCAAGTGGTATTCTCCCTGGCTGGGCATCGAACTCGTATCACCGCTGCCAAAAGCTCCACAGCGCAGCACCCAACCGCTGCGCCACCAGGGAGGCCCAATAAGTATTTATTTAAATATTATAGCATATGTTCACCTTCAATGAATGGACGACTGCCTAAAATTCCCAAAATCTAAGCAAAGACATTTCATTAAAGATCCTTTCTTGAATTAAATCTCAAGATTATGCTGTTTATTGGTGTTTTATTCCTTTATATGAATGAAAAATAATTTTATGGAATGATTTTCACAAATTGGAAGGTCAGACTCAATAGCACTTGTGTAAAGTCATTTGTAATACAGCACACACAACAGATAAAGCTAACTCTCTTTCAGTAAATGGTGTATTGATTTTACAGTTGTGAATGCATATTGTACTATTTAGAGAAAATGCCTGTTCCACTATCTGCCTATTCCCTAGAAATATGTGTCCACAAGCTAAATAGTAAGGTGAGAACTCCTATAATTTGTTTGCATTATGTGATTTTTACCCTGGAGTATGGTGTTAGAGAAGAAAAAAGAAGTCCATATGACATTGAGCAACTTTTTTCTTAATTAAACAGAAGTGTGTGTGTGTGTGTGTGTGTGTGTGTGTGTGTGTGTGCATATTGATTTATGTTTGTACGTGTATGTGCACATACATTCAAAAAGAATAACAACAGTGAGATAATAAGGAGCTAGTAGGACCAGGCACTGTGCTAGTTACTGGAAACACAAAATTGAGTAGAGGGAAGCTCCTGCATTATATGATGAAAATATAGAGTTCGGACTGTCAAATCTGCGGTGGTTGGAAGAGTGATGCAATGTAGCTCTCTACATGGGACAGGAGGAGCTCCAAAAGGAAAGCCAAGCTTTATCTGATAGCATGAGCTGATAAAAGGATGAATCTTAAAGAAGGTTGCTGAGAGAATGAAAAAACACATTCAGAGCTAGCTATGTATAACACTGAAGTTTGAAAGAGAAGGATACTTTTTGAGAAATAAACTTTATTCTCTGAATTTGGAGCAGAACTACAAAACATGGAGGCAATGACACTAAAAAAACATGAAGGGACAGATTCAAACACAGCCTTGGAATTAGATGAAGTTTCAAATAGTGAAATAAACATTTACTTTTTATTTAAAGCACATTTATTTGGCAAAATTGCACAGGTTTCTCATTCAAGAGAACCATAAAATATATGACTATTCAAATAACAATGCAAGTGAATGCTAATAAATGTATATTATAGATTCCTGGAGGTAAAAACGAGATATAAAAAAAGAAAGGAATGCCAGAATCTCTTTAAGGAAATAATCATCAGCTAATTTAGATTCTAAGGATCTGAGTATGAGGGTAGGATAAGAAGTCCTTCCTGAATAATAAAACAATGAACAGTTTTTCCTATAATAAACACCAGCACATTTATTATTTTCTTCCTATATACTAATCAGTCTACTATTTCACATGCATTATTTTGTTTAATCTTTCCAATAACCTCTAGGAGCAAAGTGTTAGAAGTCCATTTTCGAGATCAGTAATGCCACAATTAAAGAACTAAATAATCCATCAACTAATACAATTAATAAATGGTACAGTGTTACACATCAAGGCCTGAACATCTGAATGAAACAAAGGACATTGACCCAAATTTATTTATTTTTCCTTGTTTTTTTGTTATTGAAGTACCATTATTTTATTTCCTTGCTAGTGTTTTGACAATATAGGCTTTCCCCCCAACCCCTGTGTAGTTACCCATAGCACTCCCACTAACATGGCACCCCCAGTCCTTCACCATTGTGTGTCCCACCCCTCCCCACTTCTAATCACCCCACCCCCTCACCCTCTCCCTCTGAAAACCAAAGATCTATGGTCAGTGTTCAAGGGTTGGTTTTAAACTGTCTTTGCCTAACCCTTTGTTTGGTTACTCTATATTCCAGGCACAAGTGACCCCATCCTGAATTTATCTCCTTTTGGCTTATTTCAGTTGCAAAATCAGTTGCCTTCATGTATGATACAATTTCTGATGAAAAGATGAATAGATGACCTATCTCTTTTATGCCCAGTCATTATAGCCTCCAATACAGCATAGAAACATGACAGTTATGTTGAATTTTAGCTACAGAGTAAAATAAGACAAACTCAAGATCAAAAAGAAATGACCACTCCAGGGGGAAAAGAAGCTGCAAAAGGTCATAAAACTTGCCTTCATCTCCTCTTACTAGTTCTCCCAAGCACCACCTGCATGAATTGCCTGTTGACTCAAACTGGGAATGATGAAGGGCTCTCTGAGAGAAGTTGGGCAATGAACAACACTAGCAAAAGTGGCAACAACAACCAGCTTATTAGATACATACTGCGCCCCACGGTTTGTGCTAAGTCCTTTCTACATGTGCTAACTGGTATGCAAAGAAGTGTCATTGTCACTGGTAACACAACTTCCAAACCTATTCTCTTATGTAGAACTTAATTCCATATCTGACTGAGTGTAGGAAATATTTGAAAGACCACATAAACTAGTGTTTGAATTGATATATCAATTTATTGTAATATTTTATTTTTGTCTTGATCATATCTGCCTGCCTTGAAGAGTAATGCAGAAGCTGGGTTGGAGGGAGTCATAACTCTTCTATAGTCACATTTTAGTTGAAGAGTTAGATCAGGATACACATAATCACTTCCATAATTGCAATGTTATAAATTCTCAAATTCTCAGGTGTTTCAGGGGTGTGGGAGGTATTCAGAAAGGACTTATTATTAAATTGATGTTAGTGCATTTTTCCCCCAGGTGTCCTAAAGTACACAGATGAGCTCAGCTATTTGAAACTCATTGGACAAAAATTTAAACTCATGAAATAGATACATTAAGACATATTTATTTTCAAGAGAAAAAGCAATTTTCACACTATACAAGGATTTCTTTAACTAGCAAATCCCCCCCTAGTATATTTCAATTAGGTTTCCATTTACAAAAGGAAAAAGAAATCAATTTGCAGGCAAGTTTGTAGTGACACATCTACTGCATAAAGCAAAATACTGTAGCATCACTTTTGAGAGATTCAAACAAACTCTTAGGCTGAAAACACTTTGAAAAACATATACTGAAACAATTCTTCTTGGTAACAGACACATGGAGTACACTTTAAGTCTCTGGTTGGTTCAATGGATGATAAGCTCACCAGTACTGAGAGTTCAGTGCATGCCAGCAAAACTCCCAAATTAATTCCTACTGATGAACTCCTTTTCTAATGTATATTCCCCACTGTTATTATCTGGAAACACGTTGACACTGGCTTCTTACACATAGGACTTATGGAGACTTCCAGCTGTTTGGCTGATAAGAAGATTACTAAATAAACTTCTAACTCAGCCAGCTGGTAGATGGCCACATTTGACTTACTGAAAATATTTAACAAAGAGCTGGAAATTATAACGATAAGAAGAAATTTCCCCTCCCCTCTTTCCAGGAGAGTGTTTATCCAGAGGAATAAACTTTTCAGACTTTGGATTGACATCCTGATTAAAGCAGCATCCGATCAACTGCATGAAGAACATGAAATTTATTGAAAGTATAAACAGTAACTATGGCTGCAAAAGAAATTGGTTTTTGTCCTTGCGAGGATGAATAAACTGGAAATTTTCTCATAAATGGAATCTCTGACATAGATGTTCCTTCCCTGAAAACCTTTAGTGAAAAGATAATGGCCAGCATGTAAGGGACGGTTAGATGTAAGTCACTCTAAATAGCCTCTTAAATACCAAAGGGATACAGCAGAGCACTTAGTGTAAAATAAAAAGATCTGTGGTTTTGAGCCCTGGGTTCTCATAGGGACCACTGGCATGACCTTGGGGCTCCCTTGAACCTCTCATAATCTCTCTTCCTATAGATGCAAACAAGCAACCAAAGTATCTACAATCTGTGGCATCCACTCTGTGAAATATTTGCTATTATATAGTTTTGTGGTCATTAAGGAACATATATTCTCCCTCAATTCCTTTTAAAACAGATGTCTAACTATTAACATCTATCTATCTATCTATCTATCTATCTATCTATCTATCTATCTATCTAACTATCTATCTATAGAGAGATTTTTAGAAACTACAAATCAGATTCTAATGGCAACTATAAATCAGTCAAACTGAACCAACACTAATAGGCAATTCATTGCACAATGCCAAGTACTGTCCTAATTTTTCAGGAAGTACACCAGTGTTTAAGAATGTTTTGGTTTACTCACAGATATGATAGACTGATTATAAAAGTGGTTCACTTTTTCTTCTCTACCCATATCTTTTGCAATGTGACTTTTTACCTCTTTCATGAATATATATATATATTTCCCACCTTTTTAAAAAAATGTGGGTTGACTTTCTAATGTGGAATAGATGGTGGTTACTTTTGATCATAGTCCTCAAGAGACCTTGAATATTTCTTCTATTTCAGAGCCTTGGCAGTGCCAAGAGAACAAGTTTGGGCTAACTTACTGAAGAATAGATACCACTGGGAGAACAGACCACTTGTACAGCCAATGTCCTTCCAGGCTAGTTATGTCCAGGTAATCCCCACAACATTGGAGAGTCCAGACACTAACTGAGTCCCTGGTCAACTTGTGACTGAATGCAAGTGCAAGAGTAAACAATGGAATCAAGAAAAAAACACTGCTTTATAGATTCCTGAGTCGTAAATTTCACAAATCTCAAGGAGATCACAATTTGGAAATGCAATTATGCTAACAAATAAATGGATGAGGTTAGAGTAATGGTTCACACAATGGAGGCAAAATATAAACTGATGGGGCACAGAGAAGGGAGAGGCCATTGGCATCAGGATTTGAAAAAGCCAAGATTTTTCAATGTGATCTCATTAGAACTGAGACTGAAAAATGGAAAATTTGGACATGTATCAAGTTTCCAAATTTAAAGACATCTGACATGGTAAAATTCTGTAGTATTTGCAAGAGGGGAGACTGTTTTGACGAATTGTAAGCAGATTTGCATTTGAGAAAGAATACTTCAGTGATGTTGTAGAGGCTATATTGTGAGAGTGAAGGAATAGGAGGGAGGTTTATTGAAACAAATTCTAGTAATTATTCATCTAACAAATACTGAGGATCTCAACAAGAGTAATAGTCAAACGTGATAAAGGGAAAGATGGATTTGAGAGATATAAGGAAGTAGAATCTCTGGATGGAATTTTTGCTTTTGTTTTCACTGAAGCATGCAGCAGAAATGTAGTCTGTTGCCGGGCTGATAATTCTCTTATTCCAACCGCTTCTTAGAAACACACTATGCCATCTTGATGGAAGTATTTGGCCCTGAACTTCTGAAGAATGTCAGCTTTTGAAAAAGAGAGAACAGGGGATCCCTATAGACTTTGTTGATTGAGTTTAGGTCTATTTTGTAGCCTGCATTTAGCCCTCTGTAGATAAAATTGAGGTAGTTGCTAGAAGTTACACATACCACAGCTTCCTTGGACATCGGGAACTCTGACCCAAAGTTACAGCAACTTTGGGGAACATGCATGTCTTCTTCAAATCAGAGGTAAGAGTGACCCTTTGCTTTCTCTTTTGTCATTTTACCTTTCTTTTTCCCCCATTAAGCTCTAACTGAGACTTGTTTCAGAGTAGTGGACTGTGAAAGTAGGCTAAGAAAATTAAAGTTCTCCATGAAGAAGGTATGAAATACGACTCTGACAATTTGATGCTGATTGTTTGTGATGTGTGAAATTAAATCCTTATCCAATGTGCCTAGACAATGCAATTAGTCTTGGGTGTCTTTATTAGGAAACATTTTTTGATAAGTCAATGCAGGAGCTCAGCTCAAAAATAAACCACTCTAGGGAAAATATTTTATAAATATAAGTTATAAGTTATTCAGTCATCCATATGTCCAAGCAAAGCAGGGTACAGGAAAGATAATAAGGAAGCAAAGAAGGTTGAATGATTTGTCTATCAGAGTAAAGGATTTGTCTGTTAGAGAAAAGTATATACACTCTGATTAATAATCTGTTTATTTTATTGATGCATTTATGCCTCTTTAGCATATATTAATTGAGACCTAATATGTATGAGATATATTAGAGATCACAATAAACAAAAATTGAGTCCACTCCACACATTATCGTGTTTACAATACTGAAGCTGTGATTTTTAAAAATACAAAAATTACATGATTAAAATTATGCCATACTATAGAGAAACATCACGAATAATCAACTTGAAAGGAAGGACTTTGTCTATCAATGTCACAGACATATGTGCAAGGCACTGCCCCTAGACTTTGCCATAGAGCCATTTTTTTTTACTTCTTGCAAAGTGAGTACTATTAATATTATTAATTCCAATTGAAGATGAAAAAATTTAGACAAAAGAAGTAAAGAAGTAAGCAGTTTCCTCAAGAGAATCCACATATTAAGTGATCAAGTCAGGAGAATAAACCAGGTAGTTGGGCTTATAGGACATGACCTGAGCTATGGAACAAACTGTGTATACCCACACAGAAGAGCTAATCTCAACCAGTAACTTGATCCTCTTCTCTATTACAACACATCTAGCTCATCCTTTTGGTCCAACTTATGACAAGCATTTAGTTCCATCATCATCAAATCCTACAGAAAATGTTGACTCTTTTGCATGTTTTTAACTAAATATAGTACAATAGTGTCAGGGGCCATGTGCATGGACATTTATGTGAGCCTATCTGACTTCATTTCCTAACTTTGACACTTACTGGGTACAAAATCTTGAGAGTAAGTTAAGCTCTGTGCTTCCATTACACATCCATCCTGATACCACAGACCAGATCACTGGCAAATCATCAGTGTTCTGGAAAAACTGGGAACTTTAAAAAAAAAAACAAAAACACATACAATCACATTGCAATGGATTTGTATGCTCAGAAGTACATCCTCGATACCCAGAACGATGCCCAAAATACAGTAGCTGGATAATAAATGTTGTTAATTGAGTGAATAGGATCCTTCTCTGATTTTTACCAGCCTACTGATCCACTCACTAATATTTTCAGTGATATAGGATGGATTGATATTCTTTTAACTCATTCCACAGTTCTTATAAAGGAGAGGGAGAGAGTTGAGAAGTGGGGAGAAGGAGGTGATGGAGGGTGGTGGAGAACTGTGGGCACTTTGGTGGTGGGAAAACTATGGTGACCACACCTGAGGGGATAAATCTTATATTGTGAAAAAATAAATAAGGATGTTTAAAAAATAAGGCAAATGAATAAATAAAACCTATGCAACCAGATGTACGGCATTGGTGGTGCTGGTGGTGGTGGTGGCTTATTATAAAGATAAACCAATGCAACCACATATTATCTATTAACCTCATAAGATCTGGGACATCCTGTAATCATAATATACTTAGGAGAATGAAGCAAAACATAAATATTCACATTAAATTGAATTAATGAAGGTTTGAGCTTACCGGTTCACTTTAGACTTTGCTACCATTTGCACTATGAAAAGCATTTTACATCCAAAGAGTGTTGGTGTTTGGCATTGCAGATAAAGTACTGGGGCTTGTATTTTCCTTTCCCCAAGATCTCTTTTGGTCTTCGTGTTATACATACCTCAAGGGTAAGAGCTAGTCGCATCCTCCCAGAAAATGTATCCCGGTGACTGTGCTTGATTCACCTTCCCTGTCCTCTACTCCCACCACCTCCCCCCTTTCCTAAAGTGTGATGACATCACAGCACTGTGCTTGGTTTGGTTATGCATATACTTATTTCACTTTCTAAATGAAAAGATCCCTGGAGGTCAGAAAGATGCTTTATTTATATTGTATCCTTTGAACCAACACAGAGATTTTCCTTATTATGAGCGGGGCTTCGCTGAGCATGAAAGATGTCTAGAATTTACGGAGAAAGGAGATGGGCATTACTGAAAAAGCTGAGAACTAGAGAGTAAGAAGACAGTACTACACACTGTTAAAACACATGGACATTGACCAGCATACCACATACAATAGGTAACACAAAATGAACAAGCCTAAGTGAACTTACAGAGGGTGAATGACTTGCATTGAACAATGGCAGGTTTGTAAACGAAATATGACTGTCTGACTTTATATCTGCATTGTTCCCACTCATTCTTTACCTAGAAAAGATGTCAAGGTCCAATGACACTTGAGGAATCTTAAAACATCTTAAAATCTTATAACTAATAATCTTTTCTTAATAAAGATTTATTTATTTATTTTTAAGATTTATTTATTTATACATACAAGCTGGGGTACAGGCCAGAGGCGTGGGGTGGTGAGAGAGTTCACCAGAGACAGAGTGGGGAGCAGAACAGGCAGATCAGAAACACACTGCTGAGGGGAGCAGCGGGCGAAGCAGGAGAGGTCTGCCGGGCCACGTGGGATTCTCCCCGGCTGGGCGTCAAACTCGCATCATGCGCTGCCGACAGCTCCACAGTGCAGCGCTCAACCGCTGCGCCACCAGGGAGGCCCAAGATTTATTTATTTTTGCATACAAGCTGGGGTGCAGGCCAGAGGTGCGGGGCGGTGAGAGGGTTCACCAGAGACAGAGTGGGGAGCAGAACAGGAGAACGACAGAAATACACTGCTGGGGGCGAGGCAGGAGAGGTCTGCTGCGCCATGCGGGAATCTCCTGACCAGGCATTGAACTCGTGGCGCTGCAGCTGCCCACACCTCCACAGCTCTGCGCTTAATCCGTTGCGCCACCAGGGAGGCCCAACATCTTAAAATCTTAAAAATGTTAAAATAGGCAAACCTTTTGCAATTACAGACACAAATTTGAAAGAGAACTGTCAAATAAAGAATCTATATTTCCTTTAGATGCAGTTGGGACTTCAGGGCTAAATAAGTCCTCTTACAAGGTTAGGAGTGTTAGAGGAATTTATCACTCTTATTGTTGCGAGGAAACTAAGGGGAATGAAGATAATATTTAGAAGGAGTCACTAGGTACAACAAGATTGCAAACTTAATTGTAATGCTGATCCCCTCTGTGCCATCTTATTAAGCAGCCAGGAAAATCCTTTATCACAAAAGATTCCCAAGGATGTGACCTTTTCCTTCTCTCCATTTCTATTTCACTTAAATTATCACCCTGAAGATTTCAAAGGGGGGCTCTCAGCAGTCTGATAGATTGGAGCCCCTCTCTAAGTAAAGGAAACATTGATTACATAAAGAGAAAAAAATATCAGAGACATCCCCTGTAGGTCTCTGTGAAACCACTTCGTACTCATGTAAGCCTTATTTTTTTATTTGCTATCACTTTGAAAATAACAAACTAGCATTAAAATCATTAACTTCTGGAATAACATCTTGTAGTGTTGTTATAATCAGGAAAGCAATTTTGGGGGTGGCATCACAAGTCTCCATTTCCATTTTCAAATAATAGTTGGCCATGAAATGCACTCAGGCCACAAAGGAGTTTTTCTTTTTTGAGTGAAACTGAAAAATCAACCTGGGCTGTGAGAATCAGGTCTGGTTGTTGCTATTGCTTAAATCTCTACAAAACTCTTCCAACCAGAATCAACCAATCTTGAATCTTTTAGATTTTTTTCTTTACATATGTTCATAAAGAAATGTAAGTATAGATGTATACATATTTAACACCATATAAGGTAGGGAAATAGAGGATTTTTTTAGGTTTATTATGTTAGCTCTGAAAGATTAGGTTAACTCAAAACATATTTCAATAAAGCCACTCAAAAGCTTCAGAAAAGTCAAACTGCTAAGCCTTGTGATTATGCTGGTCTGTGTGTTCTCTGCTCTCTACTTACCACTTTCATTGCTAGTCCCCTCAGACCAGATACTTCCTCTCCCCTCTGCAGTAGGTTTGTATCTTGCTCCCTTCTGTCTTAAATGTTCTCTTCATCTTCTCATATGCTCTGACCTCAGAAGCTTCCATGACCCTTCTGAGCACCGTCCTGGGCACACCCATCCAGGCTGAGACCTTTGCTGAGCATCTCTGACTTTTCTTGTTACTAATGTTATTAACCACCCCCATCCCGCCCCCTTGGTTCCTGATTGTCTTCTCCCTGTGGACCATAAATGCTGGGAGGGTTGGACAGGTTCAACTTGTTAAAATTATATGCTTAGCCCTTTAACGCAAGGTCTGGTGTATACCAAAACCTCAAATATTTGTTGAAAAAAATTAATGGATGAAAGAAATCAGTGTGCTCAGTGAAAGTCAAGATTGAAAAATGGTTGGTCATTTCAAATGAATATATCTTCAGTTGCCTATTTACAAAAGGCAAAGCCAAAGGGAAATTTCTCATCTCTTTGATCATAACTTTGAATACCTGAGGGTCATATAGGTTGATGCTCAGCGGGCATTGCTTAAATAAATGGAGCAATGAAGATGCTGGAAAGTGCTCACCTTCAGAGCACTTTCTAGCTCAATTCCTGAGCTTTTCCTTCACTAGCTGAGTGGCTTTAGGGCAGATTTGTTACTTATAAAACAAAGTTATCGATATTTAGCAATTATAAATTAAATGCCAATAGATTTTTTTTGTTAATTTGATTTATTTAATTTTAAAGATTTAAGAGGACAAAATTTGATGCTACATTATTGATACTTTGTAGTTATTGAATAACTGTAGCTTTTGGTGTGGTAACATATATCTAAACAGTGTGTAAAAAGAAAGAGTCATCAGGTTTTTCTGCCCTCCCATCCATGATAGGCCTCTGCACGCCTACATGCATGCCCGATGGTGGACATCTGGAGTAGAGTGTGGGCCTGCATGAGTGGGCTTATAAGCAGCAGAAGCAGAAGCAGCAGAGAATAGAGCGTGAAGCAGAGGATTGTTCTGGGTGTATGTAGTAGAGAGGCCACAAGAGAATGCCTAAGAGCCCGAGAGTGAAGATTCACCAGGGGCTGGGAGGCCTGCCAGACTCCCAGTCTCCCAGCCCCCTGGCCCCATTGCCTGCCTTGTACCTGGTTGATTCTCTACAAGAGACCATTAAAAGCCTAAAATCTGTATGGCAATTCCTCAAACTGCTAAACATGGAGCTTCCATACGACCCAGCAATCCCACTTTTGGGAATTTACCCAAAGGATACAAAAACACTAATCCAAAAGGATACATGCGCCCATATGTTCATTGCGGCACTGTTCACAATAGCAAAGGTATGGAAGCAACCCAGATGTCCAAAAATAGATGATTGGATCAAGAAGATGTGGTACATATACACAATGGAATACTATTCAGCATGGAAAGAAGATAAACACATGCAATTTGCAGTGACATGGATGGAATTAGAGGGGATCATACTCAGTGAAATAAGCCAGAAA